>JASDQU010739207.1:167156-187439 GCA_032191745.1 Picea mariana | reverse complement strand
CCTAGTTGTTAGACGTAAAGCAAGATGTGACTGACACTGAGCTACCAGCTTAACCACTGTGACATTGAGCTAGTGTAGTACTGTGATGTGCCAGCCTAGTGCTGTGATGAGGTATCATTTTTACTGATACATATTTGATGCAGATGATGATAGCATTCTTTCGAGAATGATGATGCTGCCAATGACGAAAACTTTCGATGACTCTTAAATATGCTAGCTAATGTTTCAAGATGATATTGACGATACTGTCCTCCTGATGCCACTGATGATGCAGACCTCTCTCGCTTGATGCTGATGAAGAATACCCTTCTTGTTAAGGGGGAGTGTTGAAATAATGTAACTGTGAAAAGCATTCTTATTATTATTATTATTTTATTATTAGGATTAATCCCCATTGTGGATTAATCATGTCGGTAATTGTATAAGGACCAAATCCCCTTTTGCGGATTGGTCATCGAACAATTATAAAGGGCAGAATAAGAAGTTGGCCCCAACAGTTATTATTGAAGACCCAGAATTAATTAAAGGTGGGTTTACCCACCCAGAGTGAGAGGTCGGCCTTGCCAGTGAAACCCTCTCACACGTACCAGTCTTGTATAAATAAGAGGCTAGCGCCTCACTTCCAACACATAACTCACTTACTCATTCTCTTAGCTGCAATTACCAGTTGGAGAGAGGGAGAAGAGTGGCACATCTCTTGGGGAGGAATATCTGTATTGGTTTGAGTTATCTCTTAAACATTGTATAAGCTATTTATGATAAGGAAGTTTTGCTGGGTTTTCTTCCCCTAGAGGGTTTCCCAGGATAAATGCTGTGTCTCTTGTGAATGTGTATTTCTCAGTGATCTTGTTCTTATGATGCTCTTATCTATTGAAATGCAAAGAACTATAATAATGGCATAAACATTAACACTTTCTGGGTATGGAGGTATGGTAGGAGGAGGGTCACATATTTCTCAGGCAGGGGAAGTATGCAACAAATATTTTGAGCAGGTTTCAGATGGAGGAATGCATACCCATGTCTACACCTATGATCACCAACTGGAAGAAGCTTAGTGCTTTAGATAACTAGTTGGTGGATGCCACAGTATACAAGCAGTTGATCGGTTTGCTCATGTATCTGGTTAACACCAGACTAGATATATGTTTTTCCATGAACACACTCAGTCAATACATGGTTGAGTCGAGGAGTGTTCACATGGTTGGGGCAAAACACGTCTTGAGATATGTTGCTGGGACAGTGGACTATGGCCTAGACTATGTCAGGGGAGAAGGAGTCAGTTTGGTTGGATACACAGATTTAGATTGGGCAGGATGCACTACTGACAGGAAAAGCACCTCAGGATGCTGCTTCAGTTTGGGTTCAGGACTTGTTTCCTGGTTCAGTCGGAAGCAGAAGTCAGTTTCTTTGAGTTCAGCCGAGGTAGAGTATATGGCGACCAGTCAGCCCAGTTGCGAGGCCATTTGGCTTCGTAAGATGCTAGTTGGTTTATTTGGTCAGGAGATGTCACCGACTGTCATTCATTGCGATAATCAGAGTTGCATAAAACTCTCTGAGAATCCATTATTTCATGACCAGTTGAAGTATACTGAGATCATATACCACTTCATTCATGACTAGGTTCAAAGAGGGGCAGTTCAATTGCAATATGTATCTATAGATGACCAGGTTGCAGATATTCCCACCAAGGCCCTGCCACGGGGCAAGCATGTCTATTTCAGAGACAAGATGGGCTTGGTGAGGAACACCTTCCTCGGTGAGAGGGAGTGTGAGTTTTGTACCTTGGGAGGTGTTTCCCATGTTCTTATGACCTCCTTAGCACATGAGTGAAGGACATTACACTTTGTACCTTGTACTTTTGTCTAATTTCACTTTGACTTTGTCTAAAGTGAAATTTAGTCATTTTGGCCTAAAAGTGATTATTAATTCACAAATGGGTGAATTAGAGACATAAAGTTAACTTAGGAAACTTAACCCAAAGTGGGTTTGTGATTTAGATATTTATGGGGAGATCTCAACCATCGATTAGATGGGAGATGAGATGATCTCCACTGTTCATACTCTAGGTTTCCTTTTGGATGTCAAAGAGGGGCACAAAGGGTGAAGGAGGGCACATTCTTCATTTGGTCATTTGTTCATTGAAAGAGGAGCTCTTGGAGGATGAGGATGAGGTCAGCTTTGTGAGGATGCTTGAGTTTGGGCGCTAGCTTTCATGGAGGGAGGCTTGCATCAACTACCATAGCTTATTTACTGGAGAGCTTCTACTTTTGAGGAGGGCGCATTGCCAGATTGGGGTGCATCAGTTTTTGAGGGACTTCTAGCCATCATATTGCAGTGAGATTAGTTGCAGAAGAAATTGATTTAACAGAGTTTCGTTACAGTGGAGGGGTTTCCATATCTGAGCTCACATTTTGCAGTTGGAGCAGATTCAGTGGATTCGACAGCTTGTATGTTGGGCACACCATTCTGGGGTGCTCTTGGAGGTTTTGGGCTTGTATATCAACTCAGATCGAGTTGCTATTGTATCAGGTTCCATCATTTATTGTACTTGCTGTATTCTCTTCTGCTTTCCTCATATATACATACATATTCCAAATTGGTTTTCCCCGGGGGGGTTTTATCCAGGGTCATGTTGACCAAAAATACCTGTGTACACAAATGCATTGATTAGTCTCTTAGATCTCTTTATTTTCAGCTGTAAAGATATATAGGTGTGTTGTATTTATTTTGGTATGCATGTGCTAACATATGGACACTAAAACTACATGCAAGAGCACCCAAAATTGCAAGTATAATTGTAACAAATCAGCAAGAAACATTTGGACTATTGGTTGTTATAAAAAAATAGAAAATACTTTACCTGGTAGTTGAAACTTAGAGCCTAATTGTCGTCAAAGACAGACCCAATAGGCAAGCTGATAGGACCTGTAAAATCTTTAGACCCATCATAAAAACCACACTGATTGAGCAAACAACCAATGCACAAACTTAATAATACCCATTTCTCTGCTTACAATTGCTAATATTTTACAATCATCACAGAGAACCATAACACCATTTTACACATAGTCGAAAATCTCAAGAACACACAAAATCCTAGCATCACTGAGCCACCATTTGGTTCATAAAACAGAGAATCCATCATGGATGGAGAGAAAAGAAGAATACCTGTGAGAAAAATGTTTAAATGACGAGTTTGCCAAGCTTTCCCTTTCAAAAACCTGAAAACGCAAAGCTTCAAAACCAACAGAGCGATAATGAAACAATGCAAAAATGCTAAGGTGATGCGCAGTGGGGAAGGTTTGGAGTGACATGCAGTAAATGCATGTCGCTTCCATCACTTGGCCCCATTCAATTCAAGGTACGAGACAACCCAATAAGCATAACATTCACCAATAAATCAAGCCATATAACCAATGCATAATCAATGCCAATCCATCGTAAGATTTGAGACCATATCTATTGCATAGTGCACCGCCGAGTATATTTCATACATTAACATTTGCCATATCTCCACAGAATAATCCATATCAACATCGCTATATGCGCCTCCATTGAAATCTGCATAGTCCATTAACCAAACCATAGTGTAATAGTTAGGACTAATGCTAGTACACATTAACTCTTTCATTCGAAGTTTGCATCTAGTCTTTTATCATAGCTTAAGGATTAATACATAGTTTTTTTTCTTTTGTTTGAACTCTATAATCTTTTCATAGTTTTTTCCTTTGTTTTGATCATGCTATCATTTAATTATCCCTTGCATATATGTGGATAAGTAATCAATATACAAATTAGTGACAAGGTTATAACATAGCACTTGTAACAATCTGATCCTCATAACCATGGAAATTGTTCTGTGTCGTAAGTGCTTACCAACAACATTCGACAATAATGCATTTGCCACTCATTATCACGCCAAATGAAACCAAGACTGCACCATAAAAAATGTAGGACTGTGTAGGCAACCATCATAATAGCAACAAAATATGTGTGATATGTCTATCCTTGCCCCTCTAGTCTACAAGGGGGTCCCACCTACTAGTATTATATTATTATCATAATTAAATAATAACGCTTTAGCAGTACTTTGCGGGCGGAATTCATGTTTACGATTTTAATCATCAACACACCCTAGTGCCTTTTTGCATCAATATATGAGGGTATTCTCCTACAGATCCATTCTATTCTCTAGCGGGGCACAATTCTCTTCAGGAGGGCACAATTTTCATCTTGGATCTAGTGGTTTGGAGTGTGAGATCACACCCAATAGCCAAGAGACTCATCACAAGAGTTTCTAGTCACTTGATCTACAAATTGGCAGTGTTTTACAGAAGTTTGGAGGCCAAATTCAAAGGGGCTAAATTTACTTAGCTTGATACAGCTAGAAAGGTCACACTTGCTAGAGGAGAACACATAACAGCTAGGGAACGAGTTGTCTCTCGGAGATATTTGGTATTCAACTTGGATGACTCTTGGGAGTTCATGTCTTCACCATTCTACTATATCTTGGAGGCATTATCAACCACGCACACTATTCTATTATAAGTATTCTAGATCTGCTCTACTTTGTATGAGGTCAACTATATATCTAAATAAAACTAAGATCTGAGGTATTTGTGGCTATTTCTTGTGTTACTTTGCATTGCATCTTATTGAGTATATGTTATTGCTATATTGCTATCATTTACTTGCTGCAAACACAATAAAAACCATCATCATGAACCCCAACACAACTCAAGAGGACTAAATCTGCTAATTGTTTGACAAAATACCACAACCAGAAAACACTAAAACTTAACATGTTCCTAGAAAATCCGTTTGGGAACATTACACTATAGGAAAGTTGGGGGGGGGAGGGCTCTGAGGTCTTACCCAGGGAAATTTACTCCTTTGGTGTCAATCCTTGGTCCTATGCGAGCTCCAAGGGGGGGATCGCTTTCTCACTAGTACAAGGTCCCAAGAGATATACTAAACCTTTGAGGGCCGAAGGAAGGGGAGAAGAAACTGGGCCCAAAGGAACCACAGAAGGCTTCTCCATTATGATCCATTTTTGTTGCTTAAATTATTGCTTTCAATCCACACCGAGATGCCCATATGAATGGCATCTGCCACATTTGAATGGGATCCCTTTGTAATCTACCTCTTGCCTGATGGTCATGGACCCTCGCCTGATGATGATGTCATCTGGGAGACCTTTTGAGACATTAATTCCCACCAAAATGTGCACCATCCCCATCCTCCATATATTGAATGTCATGCAGCTTGATATCTTCCCCCAAAACCAAATTTAGCTCTTCCGCTCTTTGCTTGATACACCTATTGTTCTGAGATGCAGACAGAGAAGAAGAATTTGTGGCCACCAACTGTACAGGGCCATCGTTGCACAGTAAGTCCCATGAGAGGTTCTGACCGATAAATCCGTCCAAAGGAGAGAATGCATGACTCGATGCAGAAAGAGGGTCCACTCTATCCATTTGAAGATCTGCATCATTATGAAGGGAAGAGGGTTGTGTGAAGCAATGATATCCACCTGCATCAATAGGAGTCGAAGGTGCAGAAGAAAGAACATTCGGAAGGTGCGAAGTCAAAACAAGATTTTGGGCGCGTGAGCCATCATGAGCTTGGATCTCCTCAGGAGTTGACTGGCTGGTGAGAGAGACGTCTAGCCAAGTCGAGAGTACCTTCCCACCATCGTTAATGAGTGGAGCACACATTTCTGACATATCCACTGAGCTAGGGTTCAATTCCTTTCTATAATCGAGAACTGGACTAAGGATGGAAAGGCCATCCCAGATCTTAGGCGATGCCCAAATCTAGCTACTGGCAAGGGGGTCATCTAAATAGTCTAGTATCTCTTCCTCCATTTCCAGGAGTATCTGTGGGAATAAAGGAAGGGGGGTTACCTGTAAAAAAGATTTTGATCGTAACCATGTTCACCCAATCATTTCAAAACCCTAATGGGGGATATCTTGTGCACCATGATTTTAGACCTCCAAATTTAAGAAAAAATATAATATATTTATTTTTATTATGTTTAAATATATAAAGAATATTTTATTTTATTTTATTTCTTTGTCTAATAGATATTGTTGACTTAAGAATAGTAAACATTATCATTATATTATATGTAATTGTTTTAAAACATTTATATTATAATTTTATATTTGTTTTAAAAATAGTTTATAACACAATTTTGTATCATTTAAAATTAAAGAAGATTTCAATATGGATATTAATATGGAGTGAGTTAATAAGTGGATAGAACTAACCTTTGGAATGTTTTTTTTTTTTTTTTTTTTTTTNAAAAAGTTTTGCTTTATCCATTTTTTGTTTTTTTTCGAAATTTTGACAATATGGTGTTGGAGATATTACACATACCTAGGATTTTCCTTTCATTTTCTTTTCCGATGTTTATTTGACTATGTTGAGGGTCCCTTAGTATGAAATATTCTCCCCTAGACAAGGGTGCCACATACCCTCCAATCAATTCTTTGTTACCGTCCAGTTAGACTCGTTGAGTGTTGCATGTTGACATTGGTTTTATCATCAAGTGTTGCATGCTAACCTCGGGATCATCACCAGTAATGTGCACTTGCATTGGGATAATAAATAGTAAGTCACATTCCACATGTGTGAGTGATCTCCTCCTCATTTCACTCTAGTTTGGCCAATTAATTTACGACCGCATGGCCAATTAACTAGGACTAGGTGGCAATTGACTCCAATGACTGCCATTGTGTGTTATATCTCTCTACAACACTCCTAATACGCATTAGTTGACCACTATGGAGAGTTAGTTGTGTGATACATAGTATATCACTTATATTGTATCATTTCTCTTGTTTGATCAATATAAATTCTTTCATTCTTTCCTCCATTTTTGTCTCTTTTCTTCACACCATTGCATGTTGTGTATGCTACATTGTTAGCTATATCTTCTGTGTATGTATCTCAGAAACTATACATATGGGTCATCTTAAAATGGGTCAAAGCCCTCAAATGCAAAGTTTCATGGTCAATGTTCCCATCAATGAGGTGGAGCTAGAACTTTCCGCAAAATTCCTACTAGATTTGGGGAAGAGTTTTTGTTGAAAAGGGGTTGAGTTTGTTCACTTATCAACTTACCCCATTTTAATGTGTAAAGACAACTTATCAAAGTGTTGGAATAATAAGATATGCAAGTTCATCACACCTCTAGATATTCTAGAGACTGTAAATCGACGAAGAGAGGCAACTAAGTGGAGTGGTCCATTGAGTGGTCAACTAAGGAGTCAACCAATCATTCAATTGGTCAGACAATTGGACTAAAGTAGTTGACTAGTGCACAAAAGAAGGAAAAAATCAAGGAGTTTGTTATGTACTCTCACCAATCTATGTGGACCTCATCTTCCTCACTTCAAGGGAGTTGGTTACAACTTGGTGTTATATAAGATGGTCTTATGAGTCAATTTAACATGTGTATGAGATACACTGGTGATATGTTTTGTGTATGGAAAAGTTTTGGTTTCTTACCCTATTATGTATGTTGAGCTATGCTTTGTCATGCTTAAGTGTTGTAACAGTGTCTTTAGACACCACCTCTCTTTTGGAATACTAGTTTTCTGATCTACCTAATCTATTGATTCAATAACATGGTATCAGAGCTAGTGGTTTGAGATCTAGTTTGTTGTCTAAAAGTTCTTTGGAGGCTATTAGTTGTACATGTTCTTGACAAGTTGGATCTGCCTGGTAGAATGACTTAAGGTTTCAAATTGCAAATTGAATCTGAGATTAGATATGTAGATATGCATTATGAGTTCCAAAAAAGAGCTAGTAGTTCTAAATGAACATAATTATGGAATATGGGTGCAAGATATGGAAACATTGTTGAAGAGTAAAGCACTTTGGCAATTTACAAAAACTGTGGTTCTAGATCCAAAAGATGATCAATAAAAATTCATCATCAATGGGAAGAAACATGAGGTTGTAGGAGTCATAACAACCTACATATCTAGGGTTTTGCTTTCATAAAAGTGGGATCACCTATTTGAATGCTATTTGGAAGAAGTTGAAGACTTTGTTTGATAAAATTGACAAAAGTCAGGTTATGAAGATGGAGAAATAATTGATAGCTTTAGATCCTCTATTTTTTGAAAGAATTGAAGACTACTTCACCCATGTGAAGGAACTTTGGTTCAAATTGGTTAAATGAGGAAAGGATTTTCTCAAGAAACACGGTGAACTCATAGACCTAATTTTGATGAATCTAAAGACACCTTATGATGTTTTATGTTCGACATTTGGTGCCAATTGGACCTCTAGAAAAGATGATGGAAAGGCTTATTCCTTTGATTCCTTCTATGGTTAACTGACAGAGCTTGAGAAAAATTGATTGATGAAAATAAACTACCCAAGCCAAGACTAGCTCTGAGTGACATGTGGTGGTGCTCATATCATTGGCACTAGGAATCACGAAGTTGGCCCTTGAGCTAAGATTTTTGGTATGATTGTGCCAATGATGCTTATACTTTGGAGTGGCATGCTTGTTTGGAAAAGGGTTGTGTACTTATTTGTGATGCAACTCCCCATGCTACGCCTTTATCATTTATGATTGCTTGGTACCATGACCCCCTGTCCTCTACATCTCCATGTCAACATGAGCATAAGCTTCTTCGTTTCACAATGTTGTTACCCCTTAGTATTACTCTATTCTTTGTGGCTTATGTCTCTGTAGATGCATGCTTTTGTAAATCGTCCCGCTGCATCTCCAAGATCTACATCCACATCTATCCCATTTACTTTGTCGGGTTCCCTCAAGGGTGACTAGAGGGCTAGTCTACCCTTACAGAGCAATTAATCCTTCTATGTACATTATAAATGGATGAATGATGTGATGATGTAATAGATTACAGAGGGAGTTTAATGTCTTTAGCCTAAGCCATTTTCTAGTGAGATTAATCATATGTGACTAGATGGGAAGTGCTTGAATTTCTTTTGTCTAGGTTGAGTTAGTAGGTCAAAGACATTGTGTTCTAATGTTGTCACATGTGTTTTATGTTGCATTGTTACCATGATGATATTTGATGACCTTTCTTTTGTGCTTCAATGCAGTGTATGCATCTTGGTCAATAGTGGCGTAGGATTACACCAACTCTAAGTGATTATACATTGGTGTTTCCTCTCACTATGCACCATGATTTTAGTAGGCTTAGATTCAGTTCTAGTGATGATCCTAGTCAAGACATGGTGGTCGTGTTTTAGTACTCTAGCTTGGGAATGGCGGTGTGATCAAGGTTATTCAACAAATCAAGAAGAGGATTTATGCTTGGTGCAAGATCAATGTACAATGGTGGTTCTAGGGCATCATGTTATTAGTGATCCTGGGTGGGTTACAAATCCTACACGCCTACAATGCTAATCATTGCCAATTTTAGCTTGGGATGGATGATGCTTCTTGGTGTGTTGAGATGGTGACCGATCAATGAGTAGTCTCAATGGGGTTACATGTTCAATTTGACACTTTTTAGGATCGAGGACCGTGGTGGAATTCATATTCAAAAGATCAACTACAAGGTAGGGTATTTTTATGGCAGAGCCTTCAGTACAAGAAAAATAACCCATGAGGGTGTACAATTGTGATATCCCACACTATAACAACTTGGAGTAGATTCTTCTAGACAAGGATGGATGCAATGGTGTTCCAATTCATTGTATTTGGCTAGGATCATCCTTGTAGGCAACAACATCTTCTAAACACTTCACTATTGACTAGGATGGTATTGACACAATTTGATGAGATGAGTTGACAATCATAGGGAGATCCTTTGATGTGGTGTATATAGATTTAGGAGGGATTCAAACTGGTTGTTCAACTTTCTTCCAGATGCTCTCTATCCCTAGGAGTTGTCTCAAGGGTGAGTCCACCATTAAGCTAGGGGAGTTGTTGAGGCCAATTCTTTGTAGGGTTATGGTCACCATGCACTAGGTTGTCGCACTTGGTAGGTGTAGGAAAAATATGAGCACCACAAAGTATAATGGTGGGCATATGTATGCAAATCTCAAAATGTGTTCTCCAATCTATGATTGGGTCTAGCGATGCATGGTTCTTGGTTATGTGAGGCCGATTGATCATGCATGACCAACGACACATTCAATTCCTAGCATCATGGGATCATGGTCACTTGATTATGCACCTTGCTAGATGTATTTCATATGAGTTAAAACTTATTCAAGTAGTTGATAGACTATGCATACACTTTGGAGAGGAGACATGGATTGAGGGAATATTCATTTTGTCCCCATTAGTAGGACAAGATGAGTTGTCATCATGTGAGTGGGTTCCCTTTATTCGTACACGAGCAATTTGACCCTTTTTAGAGACCTTAGGGTATATAGTTCATGAGACATTGTATGATGAGATTCTTTCATCATTCATCACTTGTATCTTTGAGGAGAGTACAATTAGGGTTTATATTTCATGAGACCTATTCTATAATGAGATTCTTTCATCATTTGTCACTTGTATATTTGAGGAGAGTGCAATGCATGGTTTAAGAAGCTTAAGAGGTTTTGCCCCCTTTGCTTGCCATGGGCAAGGGAGGCTCCATTGCATAGATCTTTATAGTTTGTGAATAGATTGAGTCCTTTGTTAATGTTTATGTATTTAATGGCGGGTTATATGCATCCTTCCTTTCATGCCTAAAATCATAACCATGATCCTTAGGCTTAAATTTTAAGGACATTTCTCTTGTCCTTTAGGTAAATGTGAGTCAATTTTGTACTATATATTTTTTATTTTAATGTAAGAATCATCATTTCTTAAAAAAACTAACAAAAAAAATACCTTAATAGATGTAATCATCTCTACATATTTGAATTTGTTTTTTCATTCTACTACACTTAAATTGAAATCTCTTTTATCCTCTAGAAAAGTCAACAAGATAGGATAGTACTTCAAACTTTCCTTAGAGTTTCTTTTCCTTTTAAAGTTCTTCCATAGAGGCTTTATTTAATATAGATTTCTCAAAAGCTCTGCATGTAAAAAATAATATAAATTATAAATATACATACAAAACATCAACCATTATTAAAACTATTTAACTCCTTTAAATAAATACAAAATATTATGTTCTTTAAAAAAAATTCACATGTACAAACTAAGTGATTGGATAAAAAGATATAATAATACTACTCCGATGAGTACTTTGGATAATACTCTGGATAGTACTCTGATGAGTTCTCCAATAACTATGGTGAAATGCATCTCCAACTTTATCTTTGAAAAAGATTGTGTAAAATCCTTTTGAGAATGTCCCTAATGTGGATTTCTTTTCTTACCATCTAAGAAAATGGATATCGACACATCTTCTTGTACTCATTCATTGATATGAAAAAAGAAAATAAAAAACCAGAGTCATATGTTTAGGCAAAGGGAATTGAATGCCATTTATGTAAGATTGTTTAATGGGGAACCAATGGTTATCCAAATTTGAAATACATCTCACACCATAAATTGACTCGATTGGGTATTTCCATTCTTCAACTAACTCCCATGTTTCTGATGAGTCAATAACTATTGTGCTTGTCCCTTCAACATTTTTGTTTATAAATTCCTTGATAAACACATTCTATTTATTTTCCTGAAGAGTTGTTGGATTCATTTATGTTACAAGGCAGCTGAAAAAATTACTTATCCTCCTTGATTTCACTTATGATCATGTGTTTTTTCCTCACTTCACTTCTTATCTATTCAAGGTTAAAGAAAATAACATGTAGTGTTGGGTAGATAATTCCCTGTTTATCTCCTTTCCTTTTCTGGAACTCAATGATACTTGATGCTATTCAAAATATTTTCAGTGACTTTGTCAATAGATTCCTTTCCCTTACCAAACCTCAAGTTAGGTTATTTAGTTTCCCCTTAGGATTGAATACCTTGCATTAACATGAGTTGCATCACAAAGTTATAAATCTAAGCGTCTACAGTTGGCTATTTCTTTTGTATTAAGATTCAGTTGTTTCAAGATTGCTTCCCTCCCATGTCTATAATCATAATCTTCCCTTCAATGTTTCAGTTGGTTCCAATCCAAGGACATCATCAGTTAGAATTTCATTTCGTTGCATACAGACACCCTCCAATATCATAAGAAAAAAAAGTTCGGTTAATATAATACTCATCTCACCCATGAGAAGATAAGAATTTCATGAGGTCTCAAGTGACATTCCATAGTTCCAACCTCCTATTTCAAAGTTTATATTTATTTAACTTTTAAGACAACAATCTAAACATCGAACCTCCTTTGTTTTGCACATTATGTTCCCCCTTTCTTATGTTGATATTATGGTAGCTGCGGGAGGTATTAACCTCTACATGTAACCTTTGACGAGAATAGAATATTCTGGGAAGCAAGAGAAACCCTAGAAGGTTAGGAAATAACCTTAGAAGACAAATTAACTCAAGACAATAGTTTATATTAAATTATTATCCTCCAGAAGTAGAAGTCGACCCAGCTAGGTCACTTGGAGGACTATAAATAAGAGGGAACTAGAGCCATTTGACACACTCACTCTCACAATTGCATAAGGACAAGTGGTGTACATGACAAGAGGAGAGCTACAACTGCAACAATGGTGACTTGGTCTTTGGTTATGGTTTAGACTTTCTGCTTGGTACGTTAGCTCTGGAGAGAGGTACACTACCTTGGTTGGTTGTTGGTTCTAGGGTTTGCTTCCAGAGTTATTCTGTCTGTCAAGGTTAAGGTACTCAGGGGTGGCCTTTGTCCCTATGGTTAGGTGACAATATTGAGATATTGTCTACGATGAAACACCTATTATTCTAACAGGTTATGGGCCCACACTATCTTCGGACAATCTAACCAATGGAAGGTAGATTGGGAGGATTTGCTCTATTGCAGTTGCAATCAGAGTTTTGTTGCAGCAACAAAACCCTAACCCTCATGTTGAGGCACCTTAAGTGAAGTGCTTGACCTAATTCCTGGATAACCTAGTGCTCCCTAGCTTACCACACCTCCTGGTATTCTCAGCAAGCCAAGAGGTCAAGTTTGGAATTTTGGTCAAAGTCAACATTTGACTAAGTCAAAATCTAAGGTTGACTAGTCAAAAGTCAAAATGGAAGGCAGTGATGAAGGTAGAAGACCTAGCATGAAGAAAGTGTATGATGTAGAGAAATCTACTGAAAGGAACACTATGAGGTTTACCAATCCTCTAGCAGCTAATCCTTTGGTCCAATAAAGTCATTCTAAGATTTACCATCACAGTTGGGTAACAAAGGTATGTACCTATACAAGTTCTTTTAATCTGTATCATTAGCATGGGTGTATTTGTAGGGAATATACAAGGGATCTTGTCCAAAGCAGTGATCTTGGATTCAGTGCATTCAAAAGATCAACACACTCCATGTTTGACTTGATATATCTTTGGTTGTTATGGCTTTATGAACTTCTAATCAAAGTTATAAGCTGATTTAGTCAAGATCTTATAAGGTTGAGATCATTTTCTCTAACTCAGTTTTCTATCAAGAAAGCATTTCGTTTTAAGTTTAAGGGACAGGTCAAAAAGTATACTCGTCTCAGAATAAAATCAATTGAAGTGGAACAATAGTTGTTGGTAGTACGGTTGTCGTTACACCAAAACCTGCAGGTGATTGGTAAACTCACCACCACCAGATTTCAAGGATCCACGAGAGGCGATTAGTCCCTTGTCACGGTACATCGAGGAGCGCTGACTACTTGCAATTTTGTGCAACAATCTCCCCCTCAGCGCGAGCCGAGTGTCTATCGAACTTGTGACTTCTAGCTCTAATACCATTTGTTGGTAGTATGGTTGCTGTTACACCAAAACTCGCAGGTGATTGGTAAACTCATCACCGCTAGATTTCAAGGATCCACGAGAGGCGATTAGTCCCTTGTCACAGTACATTGAGGAGCGCTTACTACTTGCAATTTGTGCAACAATAGCAAGACTCTAGGTTTGCATATCAAATTTGACATCTCTATTATTGTCACTTAAGTGAGTATTAATAAGTACTCAATATACTAGTTTGCAAATATGAACTAACACCTTCTCTAGGAGATATTTCTTGTTCTTGTTCTCAGACAAGATCATCTTTGTAATGCTACCAAGAAACTATCCTTCATATAAAGATGTTGTATCAGAAACACTATTGTTCTTGTTGTCTCAGGAAGGTTATCTCATGAAGGCTATCATGAAGATGTATTTCCAGGCTTGTAGCAATTGTCTCTATCCTTGTCCCTATTCTTGTTTCAATTTCCTATCATAACATATTGTCTTGGATCTTTCTTTTGCTTCTTGTCTTGTTCCGAGCAGGTACTCTCGTGAAATATGTTGACAAACCCTTGATGAACAATCTTTGCGAAAGCTGTCATAGAAGAAGTTTATAAGGATGACACAATGCTTGCAAAAACTGCCAGACGGGAAGCAACCATAAACAAACTTAAAGAGATTCAGAGGGAGTCAAACTCAGAGGAAGTTAGCAATCAAAAGGAAACCAGAACAGGCTTGTGACACTTTGCAAAAAGCAAAGAGAGGTGCAACAAACAAAAGCATGGACTCTCTTAGATAGAGGAAATTGATTGCAGAATTCCAGAAGCATGCAGTCTCAGAATAAAAACAAGGAAGGTCTAGATATTGCTCATTCAAGCATGAAGCCGAGATTAGGAGGGAGCTAATCTCCAATGATATGGTCCATTGAAGAATCCGTGAAGACTTATAAATGGAAGCATTAATAGATACAAGGCAAGATTTGGGGCTAGAAGGTTCTCCTAGAATGAGGGAGAATACTATGATGATAGTCTGTTCCAGTAACCAGATATACCTCTACCTGAGCCATTATATCTCTTGCAGTATCCATGGGTTGGAGCTTACATCAGATGGATGTAAAGAATGTTCTTCTCAACAAAGTAATTGAAGAAGAAGCATATGTAGAGCAACCTCAAGGTTTTGAGGTATTCCAGAAAGAGACCCATGTATGTAGATGGAAGAAGACCTTGTATAGATTCAAACAACTTGGTGCAAAGCCTCTCATCTACAACATAAGCGTGGTGAAAAATTCCTATGACAAAGGAAGTGTATTGAAATGGTTCTTCAAAAGTTCATGATGATGGATTGCAAATCTATGGAAAACTCCCATGATGACAGATCTAAAGAAGTTGAGAGACTCTGATCCAGTAGACTCATCCCTGTATCGACTATTGAATGGCTCGTTAATGTATTTGGAGAATACTCAGCCAGATATTTGCTTTGCTATGAAAATAGTTCCAGGTGGAACCTAGCCACGAGAATTGAATAATTGCAAAGCATACCTTGAAATATATTCATGGGACATTTGAGTTATGATATACGGTTGCATGGATTTATCGATTCAGATTGGGCAAGAAGTGCAAATGACAGAAGTTCTTCTTGGATATGTTTCAGTTTGAGCTTTGCCACGATATCATGGGCTAGTAAGAAACAAAAGTCTGTTGCACTCAACACTGCAGAAGCAAAGTATATTGCAGCTTGTGATGCTTGTATGGAAACAGTGTGGCTCCGTAAGTCATTTTCTGGACTGTTTGATTAGGTGTTGGATTCGACTGTGATATATTGTGATAATCAGAGCTGTGTGAAGATTTCAAAGAACCCGATGTTCCATGACAGGTCAAAGCACATTGAAGATCAAGTATTATTTCTCCGTGATAGAGTCTAGAGGGAAGAAATGGTTGTCCAATATATCTCCACAGATGATCAGATAACAAATATTTTGGTAAATCCTTTGTCCAAGATGAAAAGTTTGCGTACTTAAGGGACAAGTTGGGACTCATGGAGATGAATTCCTTATTGGAAAAGGAAGTGATTACTCCCAGATTGGGAGGGAGCACTGATATGTTATTGATTTATGGGCAATAATTTTCCAGTTCGGAAAATAGTCCAGATTGGGTAGTCACCTTCCAGTCTGGAAAGTGGCCCAAGATTTCCGAGGGACACTCATTTTCCAGTTCAGAAAATGGTCCAGAGCAGACAATCATTTTCGTACTGAAAATGGTCCGATAGATTGTTGATGTACCATAGACATCGATTCCCCTTGTGGCCAGTGTGGGGGAATGGTCTAGGACAATCATTCTTCTTGGCAGTCACTCTAAGTAATGGTCAAGCAAAACAGTCTGCCTCTCCATGCAGTCATTCTTTCGAAGTTCACAGTCGTGAGCAATTTCGAAGAATGGTTCGTTATAGGAGGTTGGTGCAAGACAGTCATTTCAATAGGAAATGGTTCGGATAGTCATTCCCTAGGGAAGACTCATTCTCTCCAGGTTGCACTAGGTTGCACTATGATTAGTGCTGGAAGAATAGCCCAGTTATGTGAATGGTCTAGGTTCAACAATTAGGGGCAGCCATTTCCTAGGGAAGATTCATTCTCTCCAGGTTGCACTGTGATGAAGTGTCGGAAGAATGGCCCAGTTAGGTGAATGGTCCAGGTTAAAAAATCAGGGACATTTATTCTTCTATGCTTGAGAAGAATAGTCCAGACAACCCATGGCTGATGTTTAACTTTTGTGAGGGCATATGCTCTTCCATATCTCACAGATGTGTGTGGAAGAATGGCCTAGATGACTCAGTTTGTATCATGATATTGTTTATGCAGGTTGATATCAGATGATATGATTGTTGTAGAGAATGTATGTCTCTGGACAGTAGTTGTATGCTACTGTGGTGGATGTGATCTACTAGTAGTGACTGTGTGTCACTGGTTAGTAGCAGTGTGCTACTAGGAGTGGTTGTGTACCACTAGATAGTAGTTGTATACTACTATGGATAGACACAATTGTGTTCTATTGGATGACATTGTAGTAGCAATATGCTACTATTTGATTTCCTTGGAGACTACCATTAGTGTTGGAGATGATTTCCATCTAGATGGATAGTCAGTATGCTGGTGGACAGACATTCTCTAAGCGGAGAATGGTCTAGGCAGAACAAATTGTCGGTGGACAGACACTCTCCCCGTGGAGAATGGTCCAGCTTGACAGATTGCTGACTTATCATGGACTAGTATTTTCCTAAGGCACAGATTGTGGCCCGATTAGGAAAATAGTTCAGGATCGATATTCTCCGGAGGCACAGTTATTGACCCGATCAGGTTGAATAGTTCTCCCCCTAAGGACATGACGTTCTGATTAGGGTAGTTGATACGGGACAAATATTTTCTAAGGCATATGGGTAGAGATTGATCTCTATGGTACATATGACCCGATTATAAAATAGTCTGAGACTGACATTCCTGTAGGAATGGTCTCTGTAGCCCATGACGTGGCTTTCAACATCCGATAGAACAAATATTCTTCTAGAACGTATGAACGGATTAGAAGAATGGTCCTTGTATCACTCTGTTGAGTGGGTGACTCATGTGAGACACTCTACTGAGTGCGTTGAGTTCAGCATATGACTTATTCAACATCATGTCCGATTACTCGGATGGAGTATGGCCTTGAGAGATGATGCAAACGATGACGAATGTTGTTGCCAGGATGCTATTAGATGATACTAATAGTGGTGATGATGCTTGTGACTTGATCTGCGTGATCATGAGATAGTCTGTGTGGCTATGTTGTTGATACCGGTTGAATGGTCTGTTTGTGATCAAGACCATTGCCTTTAATACCTCCCTAGCTAGGAGGGAGTGTTGATATTATGGTAGTTGCGGGAGGTATTAACCTCTACATGTAACCTTTGACGAGAATAGAATATTCTGGGAAGCAAGAGAAACCCTAGAAGGTTAGTAAATAACCTTAGAAGACAAGTCAACTCAAGATAATAATTTATATTAAATTATTATCCTCCAGAAGTAGAAGTCGGCCCAACTAGGTCACTTGGAGAACTATAAATAAGAGGGCACTAGAGCTCATTTGACACACTCACTCTCACAAATTGCATAAGGACAAGTGGTGTGCATGACTAGAGGAGAGTTGCAACTACAACAGTGGTGACTTGGTCTTTGGTTATGGTTTGGACTTTCTGCTTGGTACGCTAGCTCTGGAGAGAGGTACACTACCTTGGTTGGCTATTGGTTCTAGGGTTTGCTTCCAGAATTATTTTGCCTGTCAAGGTTAAGGTGCTCGAAGTTGGCTTTTGTGCCTATGGTTAGGTGCAATATTGAGATATTGTCTACGGTGAAACAAGCACACCTATTATTCTAACATCTTATTCATTGATGTTTCTCAAAATTCAAGGCATGCACCTCACGACTCTGTTTTAGGCAATGGCATTTGATTTTCCTTTACTGGTTATTTATTTTCCTCCGCCGAGTCTAGTAACTCCTTCCTCGTTTCTTGACACAACCAACAAGTCCCATCATTGTAAAATAGTGACTCATGTTTGTGGTCATTCATTCATGCTAAGGATGATATTGAGAATTTGATTCGACTGCAAGAAATTTAGACCCAAATAAGTTGTCGCATTTTTATTCCTTGTAATTTATTATGCCTAAACTACCACTAGAATCTGTCAACCTGCCCTAATCTCTATACTTTCTCCTTGAGGCCTGAGCGCAAGTAGGATTTCTTTTTGAAGGTACATTTAATATCTTCACCCTTATACCATAACATCACCTCATCTCAAGAATTCAAATTTATAGTGACTCCATAAGCATAGCTGGACATGAAGAATATAGCTTTATTTCAAGAATATTTTTTGTAAATAGAGATGGTCCCGTTGTTTCTTTTCTCTTTATCCATTGTAGAATTTTCCAGGTCCTATCAGCTGTCTTCTTGGTCTGTCTTTGACCAAGCTAAGACTCTAAGTTTCTTGCTGTCATAAATTTTAATTTCTGCTGTTTTATAACAGCCAACTGTAGTTTTTGGTTTTGCTGATATGTTATGGTTGTTGTCTCTGTTTGGGTGCTCTAGCAAGTAGTTTTATGTTAGGAAAAAGACATACATGCTTCCAAATAACAACAACACACCTAAACTATCTTTTCTGCTGAAATATGGACAGATCTAAGAGCTAATAAACAGCCACTAAAATGCATGTGTAGACACAGGTATTTTTGGTCACATGACCCTGGATAAAACCCCCCCGGGGAAAACCAGTTTTGAGATATAACGTATATATGAGGTAGAGCTAATATCTTTTACAGTAAACAAAATACAATAAGAACCTGGTACAATAGCAACTCCAGAATGAAGAAGATATCCAAGCTCTAACTGCCAGAAGCACAACAGGATGGTGTGCCCCCCCTGAAACTGCCAGATCTGCTCCAGAAATCCACTGAGATGTCAGAATGGAAAGCCCCTCCACAGGAATGATCCTCCTGCTATTGTCCTCACTCTGCAACTGACATCAAGGAAAACTGATCGCTAGAAATCCCTCCAGGTGACAAACAGCCTGCCAAAGCCATGTGCCCTCCTCTGCTGAGGAATCCCTCCAATAAAATAGGTATGCAAGCTGCCTCAAGCTGCCATAGATGAAAGCTAGCGGCCTGCTCTTCCTCTCCTCATGCACAAAACCTCATCTCCAAAGCTCAAAAGCTCCTCCTCTCATGAACAATGCGCCCCTCCTTTGCTCTTTTGCCCCTCTTTAGGCAAGAATAGGGAAACCTAGATTTGGATGGATGGGATCATCCCAAATCAAAGGATGAGATCACTCCACATAAATCTAATCTCAAAACCCACTTTTGGGTTAATTCCCTAAGTCTACTCATGTCTCCTCAAAATCACCAAAAAGGTAATTTAATGTTCACTTTTGCCAAAAGTGACATAATGTACTTTATCCAAAGTCAAAGTACAAATAGACATAAAGTACTAGGACAAAGTGCCATAAACCTTCCCACATGTGCTAAGGAGGGAAAACACATGGGGAACACCTCCTCAAGGTACAAAACTCAACACTCCCTCTTACCGAGGAAGGTGTTCCTCACCAAGCCCATCTTGTCTCTGAAAAAGACATGCTTGCCCCGTGGTAGGGCCTTGGTGAGAATATCTGCAACCTGCTCATCTGTCGGAATGTACTGTAACTGAACTGCCCCTCTCTGTACCCAGTCTCGAATGAAGTGGTATCTGATCTCAATATGCTTCGACCGATCATGAAACACTGGATTCTCAGAGAGTTTTATGCAACTCTGATTATCACAATGAATCACGGTCGGAGCCATCTCCTGTCCAAATAACCCAACCAGCATCTTGCGAAGCCAAATGGCCTCACAACTGGCCTGACTGGCTGCCATATACTCTGCCTCGACTGAACTCAAAGCAACTGACTTCTGCTTCCGGCTGAACCAGGAAACAAGTCCTGACC
>JASDQU010739207.1:147011-167056 GCA_032191745.1 Picea mariana | reverse complement strand
TTTTTGGTCACATGACCCTGGATAAAACCCCCCTGGGGAAAACCAGTTTTGAGATATAATGTATATATGAGGTAGAGCTAATATCTTTTACAGTAAACAAAATACAATAAGAACCTGGTACAATAGCAACTCCAGAATGAAGAAGATATCCAAGCTCTAACTGCCAGAAGCACAATAGGATGGTGCGGCCCCCCTGAAACTGCCAGATCTGCTTCAGAAATCCACTGAGATGTCAGAATGGAAAACCCCTCCACAGGAATGATCCTCCTGCTGCTGTCCTCACTCTGCAACTGACATCAAGGAAAACTGATGGTTAGAAATCCCTCCAGGTGACAAACAGCCTGCCAAAGCCATGCGCCCTCTTCTGTTGAAGAATCCCTCCAATAAAATAGGTATGCAAGCTGCCTCACGCTGCCATAGATGAAAGCTAGCGGCCTGCTCTTCCTCTCCTCATGCACAAAACCTCATCTCCAAAGCTCAAAAGCTCTTCCTCTCATGAACAAAAGCCTCCTTGAACAATGCGCCCCTCCTTTGCCCCTCTTTAGGCAAGAATAGGGAAACCTAGATTTGGATGGATGAGATCATCCCAAATCAAAGGATGAGATCACTCCACATAAATCTAATCTCAAAACCCACTTTTGGGTTAATTCCCTAAGTCTACTCATGTCTCCTCAAAATCACCAAAAAGGTAATTTAATGTTCACTTTTGCCAAAAGTGACATAATGTACTTTATCCAAAGTCAAAGTACAAATAGACATAAAGTACTAGGACAAAGTGCCATAAACCTTCCCACATGTGCTAAGGAGGGAAAACACATGGGGAACACCTCCTCAAGGTACAAAACTCAACATCCATGACTACATCATCATCTCATCTATTGTGTTAGACTTTAGAACATAAACTCACAGGACAATTCATTTCATTAAAGAAGAGCCTGCATTCCAAAACGAGCACACTACATCAACAGCCAGATGGCTTTTCTGATTAATCAATAAAATAGGCAGATTTTAGATTTCTGCAGGCTCTATTATTGTCGATATTATCTTCAACAATATCTGCAATGCTCGTTATAGTGTCAATGTTTCGAACCATTGCATCTCGGTTCATCATCAGGACTATCTGTCAAGCTGATTGGTGGTTTAACTCGACAGATAGTCCTGATGATGAATCAAGATGTAATGGTTCGAAACATTGACACTATAACAAGCATTGCAGATATTCCTGAAGATAATATGGACAATAATATAGGCAGTTATGCTAGAGTATGCAAGCAGGGTAATAGCCTCCTCTGATACATGATGAATATACAATCAATAACCAGCTTGCTTGCAGGCATTGAGGTTTCCTACTTTGATTTAATGGAGACTACTCGACCATTTCACCTACAGAGGAGAAACCACCAGCAAGTTTATCACTCATATAGTCGTGAGAGAGCCTTTTGGATCACTGCCGGGTTCCCTGCACATATTTCTACGAGTATGGAACCAGCAATGTTATAGGAAAAAGATAGAAAGCCTTGCCACTGGGAAAATTGTGTGTGGTTCCTTCTACTCTCTCACAAAGGAATAATATACAAGCTATGAAAAAGGACCTAAAATGCTCTGAAATATTTCTAGCATGGTTCATTCCACTCTTTGAGCACACAGAATACTTATTAAAGACACATTCATTGTCAACATTTGTACAACTTTAGTATCAAGGTATGCAGCCTTGGACAAAATATAACCTTCTTCCATAAGTTGAATGAATGAAACTTCTTCTAAACGATTAGATGGTGCAACGTATTTTTAAGGAAGTTGGGGCAATCCAGAAGTGGCCGATAACGTTTGATTTTCAACCTTAAATTTGATAGGTGTCACCAATGAAGGCATTGAAAGTTTTATTGCACTGTTTAGTTCCTTTAGACATGCAAAATTATAGTAGCAAATACATCAGTGATCAAAAGATTGATATTGCTTAGTACAGTTTGTATTTCCAGCTAAGTGCTTCCCTCTTAATATACACAACTCCCAATATAAAGGAAAATTAATCACCCCAAAAAATATTGCAAACGTTCATTTAATTCTTATTCTCTCAAGCAATGAATCACTGTACTCCCTGCAGACGCTTGGTTTGCTGCACGGTTGCTACCAAAGTTTCTCCGATTGGATTCCCTTGCTATTCTACTACCAAACTGCATCAAAATGAAAAACTGTTAGCACCACTAACCAGCGAGGAGCATGATTTAAGTCTAAAAGACTAAAGGCATTGACCCTAGTGCTCTGATAACTGAGGCTGTCAACTCTAAATTCAGATATCACAACAAAATGATAAAAGCTAAGTTGGAATATGATGCAGCAAAAAATGTCCAAAAGTTCAAATTAACAAATTGATGTTGTAAAACTTTGTTTTGCATGAACAGTTGAGTTTGATCAGAACTGGCCGTTTATAGAATTAAAGCTACATGGTTGATTCTCATGAAAAAGGATCCTTTTAAACACAGTGGACAGTGGCTTTATATTTTCTGAACAATAAGGTAAACAATATCCATTATTTTCTTCAATTAAGACCTGAGCTGAAATGGATCACTATATAATTTGTCATCTATTTTAGTACTTTCTGAGTGGAAAAATTGGAGCTATTGACTTATAAGGCCCATTTTAGGGGCAGGTCCTATTTTGGAGATTTGAGGTCCTGAAATTTCTAGAGCCCATTTGGGGCATTAGACAACTGTTTTTGGGGTCAAAACTTTATGAACATAGTTCACAGCCCTCCAATGCTGTTCTACATGTTGAGAGTTTTCCAATGGCACATAGATAACCTCAATTGGAGTCCATATGAGGAAGGTGCACCTCTTGACCTATGCTTTTGATCACCATGGTACCGATTGGATGCCATGTTATCTCCCCTTACTTGCACATGCAGATCCAGTCACATGTGGACTTTCAAAAAGATTCTAGAGGGTGCAAAATCCTAACCCTAATCGAGAGATGAGATATGCAAAAGCCCTAACTATAGATGACTATGAAGACACATTAAATATTGGACCACTAGGAAAGGAAAGAATTCCATTCTTGTTGTATTGATTCACTGTTCCATAGTGGAGCGGAGCACGAGAGTGGGATATTGTGAGAATAACAAAGGAAGTCAAAGACCATGTAGCAGATATACAGGCCACAGTGTCTATGGCAACTCCATAGTGAGTTTATCTTTCTTTGTATTTACATTTCATACCTGAGAAGAAAAGAGCAAGGCATAGTCCTCATCTTTTGGCTAGGTTTTCCCATATTGGGTTTCCCAGGGTATATCTTGTGTTCATTGTGTGGATGGTGTGGTGTTTATTGTTTTATCTCCTTTCATTGTATTCTCGGTTTATTTGAGTAATTTGAGTGCTATGCTTGTAACATTAAGTTATAATAATACGTATACATAGCATAATATAGATATTTTGCAGAGACTAGTAGGATCTATTGTGATGAACTGTTCCAGTGGAATATCCACGGTAGTTAACAAATCATATTGGTATTAGAGCAGTTTTCTTTGGGGATTTTGTGGGAAATTGCAGGATCCAGAAATTGGCTATGAAATAAGTCTCCAAACTTAGTCATGGTGGATGAGTACAATACAATCCAGAGGATGACTTGGAGGAGAGATTTTCAAAGCTGGAAGCACAAGTCTCTGATATGTCTCGCAACATGGCAATCCCCATGGATGCTTTGGAGAACAAGTTTGGACCTTCTGGGGAGTATGGTCGCTGAACTCAGATGCTGGCTCTGGCAGGAAATCTGGAGACAAAGAACCAGAAAAGGAGCCAGAAAAGGTTTTTGAGAGATTTCTACCTTGTGGATATTCGAGGATATGCATGAAATAATCATCCTGGTGAACGTGCTGACTAGGGTTAGTGGACCTATTATTTTAATGATAAACAAGGCAACACTACCCATAGGAAAAATCTGTCACCATGGAGATAATTTATCCATTGTCAGCAAGGAAATACAGAATGACCATTTCTTGGCCAGACAGCAACCTGGCAAATTTTCTTGCATTTGGCATGATGTAGGAAGGTTTGGCTGCATCATTAGATACAAAGCGTATACAAAATTATGAACCCAGAACCATGCTCTCTCAAAATTTGAAAAGCAGGATTATTTGTGAGAGCATTATGTTTACACCAGTTTCTTTTCCTATTTAGCAGTGGCGTCATATACATAGACTGCGTATTGTTTACAGAAATGGTCGTCTTCTCAGAATCCATGGTGAAGTACAATTGACAAATACAGTGAAACTTGCACTAAATTAATTTTAAGGTCTTAAATAGGTCTGTAGAATTTTATCTTTAAAATTTAAATAGTCGAATAGGTCAAGACCATTTTTAAAAATTTTGCAATAAACTTCTATTCAAATATTTGTCTGATCCATCTATTTGTATGATCATGTCATTAATTGAAGCATAGGTGATGCCAAAACAAAAATGACATAAAAGTATCCAGTAAATGTCTGTTTTCATGGGGAATACAGATACAATTCCGTCACCTGTATAGCTCGTTTTGGAATCATAGATGCTCCATCTAATCCCATTAACCGTGCAACCTACACAAAGAAAAAACCAATGAAAACTATGATATGAATGCTAAGTAAAAGGAAATTGAATCACAGAGAATACAAAATCATGTAATATCATGGAAAGAGCTACAGAGAAGTCTTATGTAGACTGCAGGTCTGCCAACTATCTGACTGTTTTGCTGATTTACCACATTAATAGTTTCTTCCTCAATAATCTCCATTGTAAGAGAAAACTAAACCATACTGAATTACAAAATCATGTATTATCATGACAAGAGCTACAGAAAACTATTATGTAGACTGCAGGTCTGCCAACTATCTAACTGTTTTGCTCATTAACCACATTAATAGTTTCTTCCTCAATAATTGCATCTTTAGTACAAATTCAATGTGAAAAGAGTTCTGGAACGACCGCTAACTATTCGGCATGTATAAAGCTGCAAAAACTGTCCTACCAGAAATACAACTTTATAAAACACTTCAACAACTAGAGATTAAAAGGGATCATGCCCACTAAGGGCTTCCAACTTGTTATCAACCTTGGATGATTGGATGATACAAGACTGTCTTTTTGCTTGGGCCGGATCCTGTTGAATTATGTCTTCCTCCTTTGCTATCAGATGATCCACTCCAAATGATCCCACAGAAAGCACTGGAGGAACTGCAGACTTTATCACCTCAATCGCTGATCTTTTCTCCATCTCCAGCTTTGCAGCTCTGTCCTGAAGAGTCCCCATTTTCTCCTCTATTCCTTCAAGCCTTTATGTATTATTTTCCATATAGATTTCAAACTGTATTTGCTTGTTTTTGATAGACTAACTCTAAATTTGAGCCTATTACCCCTCATTTGGCATGAGTGTTGTACTAGTGAGTTTCTCCACTACCCTTGTGATTTTCATCACAAAGGGCTTTGGATAGTTGGGGCACTCACTTGGTTCCTTGGATGATGATGAGCTAGAGGTTTTGATGATATATGGATTGATCATATGATGTTCTAGTCCCCATTCCTTACCAGATGGTAGTACTTGAGGATGTATAGTTCCTTTGATAGAGCGCCCTAGCATTTTGGGCATTGCATTGGCTTCATCATGTGTTACGAACACAAATATATAAATATAAAATATAAATGAATAATCAATAAATCAGTAATTAATAATTACTAATGAAGAGACACCTCATGATGAAGGGTCACATCTCTTCACGAAAGGGCACCCCTGCGTGTTGATGAATGCAGCTATGGGAGACATCCTCCAACTTACAAACCTGTGAGATGTGGAACATAGCAGCTATGTGAGTCTTTCTCTCAGCTTACAAACCTGAGAGAAAGTCCCTAAGAAGGGTTCGTGGTTCCTGCCTGGGACAGAGCTAGGAACGTAGAGATGACCTCCTCCATGACGTGAGTGAGAAGAACTCCAGATGATTATCCGGTGGAAAAGCGATCTGTTGAGTTAGGACATGCCTGTGGCTGAGCACAAGGTGAACGTGTGAAATCCCAAAAGTGCTGGGCACATTGTCATGTGAACAAAAATGAAGATGATGTGATAGCCTCCTCCGAGCAGCAGAGTTGACGAGAAGACTCTAGATGATTCTGCTGTCGATGGCAGTGGAAAAGCAGATCTATAGAGTGGACGTGCCTGTGGACGAGAACAAGTGAACGTATGAAGACCTGGTTCTTCTGTGTAATGCAGTGAATCAGAGCTATGACATCCCCATGGATGTGCCCCTAGTGGGTGTATCAGATCCTTTGCTATATACTGTTCAAGAGTCAGACCTACCTGTAACCCTAATTGTCATGTAAAGGGTACAGGTCGGTCCTACCTTAATATGTCTAATAATAAATGTAAAAGATAATTAATATTAATTATTATAATAATAACAATAAATATATTATATCTTAGAGAGGTCGGCCCTATTGTGCCAATAGACACTTCAGTTGATAGGACAAGTCTAATATAAGTAAAGGGAAATCTCCCATTGTAGAAACACACCTTACTTGTGAGTTTGGAAATTTCAGCAAGTACACTTCTTTGGCAAAAGGTGCGCACCTCTCTTGGGCACTAGAGTTCTAGGGTTTTGGGCACCCTCTTGTGTGCTAGGTATTTCTTGTTGGTAAAGGTCTTTCTCTTGAAGATTATAGCAAAGGATTTGGCTGGGTTTTCTTCCCTTGTTGACAAGGGTTTCCCAGGATACATTTTGTGTTCTTGTGCATGGTGCTTCTTCTTGTGATCTTGGTTGCTGTAGCATTTATGATTATGGTTAATTGATGAAATGGAATGAACTTCACACTTAACCTAATGCTTATGAAAAATCAACATGGTATCAGAGCGTAGGTCTTGAAAGAACCCATTGCACAAGCATCTACCAAGTCTCATCCTTTACTAGTCATCCTACCTCTTCTGCAGAACCGTACGACCCTCTTAGGGTTTCCAGAAAATCCGTATGACCCTCTTCTTTTGGGTGTTTTAGCCCCTTAAAACTTGGACGCTAGGGCTACTTTCAACATAGAAGAGTATGGCCTCTTCCAACGCATCTCCATAATCTCTCAAAACGAAATTCTGAGAAATTTTGATTTTTGGCCCTAGGGTTTCTAGGGTGCCGAAATTTCCTGCAAAATATTAATTTTGGTTTTCTGAAGAAACGTTTTTTCTGAATCAGCAAGCATCTTTGTGATACTTCAAATTGATTGTTGGCAGTCATAAGTCCAATATAATCTGGTCTACAAGGATTCAAGAAAAATGAAGAACAGAACCCCAATGGAAGATATACTTGATGGAGCAAGCAACTTCAACCCCTGGAAATCAAAGCTCCTAGTCACTCTTGAAGAAGAAGATCTCTTAGATGCAACAACTAAAACTCTACCAGAAACAACCATTGATTTAGAAAAGAAAATAAGAAAGGAAGACGATATCAGAGCAAGGAAAATAATCATCTACTCAGTAAGAGATCACCTCTTGCCCTAGGTTGCCAATCTGAAGACTGCCTATGATATGTATAAAACATTGAAAGGAATGTTTGAAAGTGACAACACTGTCAGAGCTCTTACCTTGAAGAGTCAACTTCAAAGTACCAAGAAGACAAAAGATGACACAGTTGCACTCTTCTTCATGAAATTATCAGAGATTAAAGAACAACTAGAGACCATTGGAGAAATCATGTCTGATAGAGAACTTGTCTTAACCACTCTCCAGAATCTTCCAAAATCATGGGAGCCTTTCATTCAGAGTATCAGTGGAAGAGAAGCTCTACCAACCTTTGAGTGTCTATGGACAGACTGGACTCAAGAAGAACTTAGACTTAGAAATAGAGGAGTGGAAGATCACCCAGAAGAAAATCATGCTCTTGCACTTCATGCAAGGAAGGGAGGAAAATTCAAAAGAAACTTCAGACAAACATTTAAAGAAGAAAAGTCTTCATCCAATCCAGGATATCAAAGAAGAGATGTTTCAAAAGTTCAATGTTTTAGATGTGACAATTTTGGACACATTGCTAGAAATTGTCCAACCAGAAAGAAGGGAAAACAATATGCTACCACTGCTAACATTGATCTAGATCCACCTCAAGAAAATGAAGAGAAGAGAGAGAAGTACTTCCTCTAAAAGACGTGACTACAACTAGGTAAATCTTTTGATCCAAAATTTTATAGTTGATTATATTTTTCAATAAATGAAGGCCCTTGTTCCTAGTATAAGAGCTCCCAAAAGACTTGGACCATTATCCCTGGTACGGGAGTCCAAACCATATTTAAGTTGTTTAAGAACAAGAAGAAATATTGTTCTTAAAGAAGAAATACTCCTTCAAAGATTCAAAGAAAATTGATAGTGAAACAAATACCTTCTCCCCCTTTAGTAGTTCAGAGGGAGACACACCTTACTCAAGATGATCTAGTTGGTTCAATCGATCCAAAAATATTGCAGTAAGGTCTAAAAGACCTTTCTGTACCCACTCTGCAAGAGGAAGAGAAACATACAAGCTTCTCAAGGCACATTCCAAGAAAGCAAAAGAGTTTTCTTGAACTGTCCTCAGTCATGAGCCACTTCATTGATGTATAAGATATTATTCAGGGACCAGAAGGGAAGTCCGTGATAACTTCCAAGTGGATCTATAAGATCATGCACATAGCCAATGGAAGTGTCGAGAAATACACAACAAAATCCATCGCCAGAGATTTCTTACAAACAGAGGGAGTTGTCTATGATGAGACACTTGTTCCAGTAAACCCGATGCACTTCCATCCGTACTACCATTCATGAGTTGGAAACTATATTAGATAGATAGATTCTTGATAAGTATGGATTTTCAGCAAGAGTGTTGCTGATCCAAACCTATATCATTACAGTGTTGGTGACGAGAGCCTGATCCTAATGACTTATTCAGAAAGCGTTGAGTATAATGCACTACTTCTTGGGACAAGAAGTATGATAGATGATTGATAAGATCTTCCCGAGTCGAAGAAAGTATTCAGTGAAAATATTAAAGAAGTTAAGTATGACAGAATGCAAAATCCACTGTGATGGATTTAAAGAAGAAGATTGATGATGATTCAGACGAGACTGATCCATAACTGATTGGATCACTAAGTATCTGGTCAACACCAGACTCGATTCATGATATGCAATGAATGTGCCTAGTCATTTCATGAGTCAACCGAGACAGACTCACTAGACAACATCAAAACATATATTGAGATATATACGAGGCACAGTTGGATATGGCCTAAGATATGCCTTCAGTATAAACTGGAGTTTGCAGGATATGCCGATTCAGATTGAGCAGAAAGTACAGTGAACCGGAAAAGCACATCTAATTGATGTTCTATCATTAAGTTTTCCATGGTTTCCTAATGTAGCAGGAAACAAAACTCTGTAGCCTTGAGCATTACAGAGGCAGAGTATATAAGCATCAAGTGAGCAAAGCAATGTGGCTTCACAAGCTTCTGACAGATTTACTTGACCATGAGATGGATCCTATGATGATAAATAAGAACCATGAGTAAAGCTCCTTGAGAACCCAGTGTTTCCTGATGGATCGAAATACGATGAGATGAGATATCCTTATTTCAGAGATATGATGCAGAAGAAAATTGTATGCTTGCAGTTCCTTTCTACACCTAAGCAGACTGCAGACATTTACACCAAACAAACTTGGTAAATAACGCCTTCCGAGTTAAGAGGGAGTGTTGATGATTCCAGCCAAAAACAAAATTCAGAGTACATTTGTATGAGACTTGGCTTGATGAAGAATGCCTCCCTAGCTGAGAGGGAGTGTTGATGAATGCAGCTATGGGAGACATCATCCAGCTTACAAACCTGTGAGATGTGGAACATAGCAGCTATGTGAGTCTTTCTCTCAGCTTACAAACCTAAGAGAAAGTCCCTAAGAAGGGTTTGTGGTTCCTGCCTGGGATAGAGCTAGGAACGTAGAGATGACCTCCTCCATGACGTGAGTGAGAAGAACTCCAGATGATTATCCGGTGGAAAAGCGATATGTTGAGTTAGGACGTGCCTGTGGTTGAGCACAAGGTGAACATGTGAAATCCCAAAAGTGCTGGGCACATCGTCATGTGAACAGAAATGAAGATAATGTGATAGCCTCCTCTGAGTATTAGAGTTGACAAGAAGACTCTAGATGATTCTCTTGTCAGTGGCAGTGGGAAAGCGGATCTGTAGAGTGGACGTGCATGTGGACGAGCACAGGTGAACGTATGAAGACCTGGTTTTTCTGTGTAATGCAGTGAATTAGAGCTATGACATCCCCATGGATGTGCCCCTAGTGAATGAGCACTAGTGGGTGTATCAAATCCTTTGCTATATACTGTTCAAGAGTCAGACCTACCAGTAACCCTAATTATCATGTAAAGGGTACAGGTCGGCCCTACCTTAATATGTCTAATAATAAATGTAAAAGATAATTAATTTTAATATTAATATTAATAATAAATAATAAATATATTATGTCTTAGAGAGGTCGGCCCTGTTGTGCCAATAGACACTTCAGTTGATAGGACAAGTCTAATATAAGTAAAGGGAAATCTCCCATTGTAGAAACACACCTTACTTGTGAGTTTGGAAATTTCAGCAAGTACACTTCTTTGGCAAAAGGTGCGCACCTCTCTTGGGCGCTATAGTTCTAGGGTTTTGAGCACCCTCTTGTGTGCTAGGTATTTCTTGTTGGTAAAGGTCTTTCTCTTGAAGATTATAGCAAAGGATTTGGTAGGGTTTTCTTCCCTTGTTGAGAAGGGTTTCCCAGGATACATTTTGTGTTCTTGTGCATGGTGCTTCTTCTAGCGATCTTGGTTGTTGCAACATTTATGATTATGGTTAATTGATGAAATGGAATGAACTTCACACTTAACCTAATGCTTATGAAAAATCAACAACGTGGGTATATATATATGGTTCATAAAAGCATATATCTTAAACAATCAGAGTATCAATATCTCTTAGGTCGGGAACAACTAAATTATTGTCCAAAAAATATTGATACCGACGCAATTAAGTCTCATGATAAAAGTTCATCGTTGAAGTGCAACGTTCCTCAAAGATTTGACTTAGGACGGCCCAATCCTTTTACGGTTCGAAAACTTTGCTCAACATTCAAAGGTTCATATCATCTTGTATCATCAACTATGACATAATAGAGAATGATGCGACGACATTACAAGCCAAAGAAAAAGACGTCTAGTCCTTCCATCACTATGCTTTGAGGGAAAAGCACAGTGTTGCAGGGAGCGTCACCCCCCCGCTCCTAGGCTCGGAACTGCGCTCCGAGCGGGAGAGTCCAAGGAGCGCGCTCCCATTTTTTTGGGATGCTCCCTGCCCTTTTGGGAGCGCCACGCTCCCTGGGACACTCTTGGAGCCTGGGAGTGCGCTCCCTGAACGTTCCTTGGACACTCCCAAGACGCTTCCTAATGGTAATGTTAAATTCTTAAAAGTAACATTTCCTTTATCTTTCATTTTTATCCTTTTACTTAAATTAATTGTTTCAAGATGTTTGAGAGTGGTTCCAACCTCATCGGACTTCATATGGAGAAAGTAGAATTTTAGGTCCCATTCAAAATTTAGCAGACTTAACGGTTTTCAGGATTTCAAGATTGGTAGGATTACAATGTTTCCATTGGATTCTATCATGTACGTGGGTATGGAATTGGCATTTAATCAAGAACACCAAGCCCTCTATGTATCCCAATGTCTGTGGTGTTGATTGTTAAACTCCTTTGTCACGGCCTTAGCTAAAATGTATCCTTCACTCAAACCATAATCATTGATTAGGCATGTTAAGCATTTTCTACCATATTTTAAGGCTAGGATTAGGTAGTTTCATCAAAATTGGGTGGTGTCGACTGATGTCCCTAGAGGATCAAGGTAGAAGCAAAGGCTAGACAAGAGGCAAAGGATGAAAGATGATACTAATGATGTGGATCCCAATATAAGCGATGGTGGAACATTGCTTGACATTCATGTTTGTCATTTAAATGTTCTTGCTTGTTTATTCGTAATGATTTCTTTCAAAGTTTCAATATAATCATTAATATACTATGGATAGCATTTCGAACTTCATAATAATGTAGTATTCATCTACACGCACAAATATGCATGTTTTTGTTGAATATAGATGTTATATNNAGAGAGAGAGAGAGAGAGAGAGAGAGAGAGAGAGAGAGTCTCGGGACGCTCTGCTCTCAAGGATTTTTGGAAAATGACGCTCCCACTCCCTAAAACGCTCCCTCTTTGTGCCACAATGGCAAATCATTTCAAAAGAGGAAGACAATGTTATGAACACAAACATATAAATATAAAATATAAATATATAAATGAATAATCAATAAATCAGTAATTAATAATTACTAATGAAGAGACACCTCATGATGAAGGGTCACATCTCTTCACGAAAGGGCACCCCCGTGTGGGTATATATATGGCCCTCATTCTCATTATAATCATCATACCATTCATATTCTTATACATTATTATTCAATATATTATTATCCTAAATAGATTTCTTTATATTCCAAGTATTTTGGGTATTTCGTGTATGAATAAAGTTGGTTCACCACATCATGATATTTGGGCATTTTCACAGTTCCCAAGGCAATTCACAATTCTCAAGGCGGTTTCAAAAATCTCAAAGCACTAGTCACAACACCCTAGGCAGTTTGGGGCTATTCTTCATGTACCAGAACCTCTCATGCCATGCCACACCTCTAATCTTGGAGCACTCAACCTATTTGCACATTTGAAGTCATGTGTAACATACTTTGATGGGACGTCCACTTTGGAGGATGCATAACTTAGCCACTGAGGCTTCTATGTGGCATGTGTGGACCTACATGGGCCTTCCTTGACTTGAGGAGGAAGTTGACATGATTTGAGGAGGGTGGTTACACATTGAGGACCTCACACATGACCTTTTAGAGCTGATTTTGGGGAGCCATCCACTCTTGAGGGTTTCTACTGTTGGATTTTTAGAAAATTAGTTAGCATTAGATTTACCATAGCAATTTAGATCTTCTTTTAACATTCAATAATCATATACTGAAATATAAACACGCACAAGAAGACACAAAGATTTATCCTGGGAAACCCTTCTTCACAAGGGGAGAAAACCCAACAAACTTTTCTTTAGAGAGAATATCCGTGTCAATACAATAAAACCATGAGAAAGCTCTATCCACTAGAGCAAACCAACAAAGAAGAATCCCAACAATATGTACTTATCTTCACAAGAGATAACCCAACAATATAGTTGTAGCAAACCCTAGCTAGAGTGCTAGTGTATCTGGCCTCCACCAGTGCACCACCAAGACAATAGAGATAAACCCTAGCGAGGGTTATGAGGAAACCCTAGCCAACCTACACCCATCTTACTTCCTGCTTCGTTGGTCTGCTGCAACTGCTGCTCTCCACTAAGCTTGCGCTAGGATTGCAGAGTGAATGTGGGTGTGCCAAATGAGCTAGCACTTGCCTTTATTTATACTAGTCTGTTAGGTGACTTTTCAAGTAGGGTCGACCTGTCTTTCTGGAAAATATATTTTCTCTTTGTCTTTTTTTCTTGTGGGGCCGACTTTACTTCTAAAGCATTATATTTATTCTTTATTATTATTCTGTGGGGCCGACTTCTCTTTTCGGATCTTCTAATTTCTTTCAGAGCTTCTTCGAACTATTTAATGGTTTCCTTCAACTTCTTGACATCTTCATCTCTAAGAAAAGTTGTCCCGAAGGTGAATACCTCCCACTGCTACCAAAAACATCAACACTCCCTCTTAGCTAGGGAGGTATTCTCCATGATGTTCTCCTCTAGTCCTCTAGGCTATGCCATGGTCACGCAAACCATGCTACTAGTAGCATCTCCATAGTCACACATGGCTACAACCAATGTGGACTTTCTCAAGCTCTTCTAGGGGCTTTGACCCACTAGAGGACACTAGGGCTACAACCTCATAGTGTGTCATCATCATCCATCAATCAAGGGCTACAACCTCATGTGAGCTCACACGGGCTACAACCACCATTTAATACTATCATCATCATCACGTCACATAGGCTAAAACCATATGGACGAGTCCTCAAGGACTACAACCACAAGGGACGATGGACTATAACCCATAATATCCAAACCGCATGGGCTACAACTCAAGGGTCACTGGGCACCAACCCAGTACAACTATATCCCAACCACATGGGCTACAACTCAAGGGTCACTGGGCACCAACCCAGTACAACTATATCCCAACCACATGGGCTACAACCCAAGGGTCGTTGGACACCAACCCAGTACAATATCCCAACCAAATGGGCTACAACCCAAGGGTCGCTGGGCACCAACCCATTACAATATCCCAACCACATGGGCTAAAACCCAAGGGTCGTTGGGCACCAACCCAATACAATATCCCAACCACATGGGGTACAACCCAAGGGTCGTTGGGCACCAACCCAATACAATATCCCAACAACATGGGCTACAACCCAAGGGTTGCTGGGCACTAACCCAGTACAACTTATCAATCTATTGATAAGTGTCATACTCAACTCAGTCCATCGAGGAGTATCATCACAGGTCAACCTAGCTCAGTCCATCGAGGAGTAAGACCTGGAGAATGTCTCACGAAGTTGTAACCATCAACACTCCCTCTTAACGAGAGGAGTATTCTCTACCACTCCAAGTTTATCACGGAAGTACTCGAACTTCGACTTGGCAAGGGGCTTGGTGAGAACATCTGTAATTTGCTCATCTATAGGAAGGTATTGCACTAGTACTGCTTTCCTCTGCACCATGTCTCTAATGTAATGAAACTTGATTTCAATATGTTTTGATTTATCATCAGATACTGGATTCTCTGAGAGCTTCACACAACTCTGGTTATTACAATGAATCATGGTGGGATCCATCATCTGCCCAAACAATCCTGCAAGGAGTTTTTGAAGCCACACTGCTTCGCGAGCTGCCATAGATACTGCAATATACTTGACCTCTGCGGTACTCAAAGCCACAAAAGTATGCTTATCGCTACATCAGGAAACCATGGAAGATCCCAAATTGATGCAACACCTGGAGGTGATCTTCCTGTCTTCTGCGCTCCCTGCCCAATCAAAATCAGCATATCCCTGTAATCTCATGTCAACACTGGAACCATATCTTAGGCCATATCCAATTGTGCCTCGCAAGTATCTCAACACATGCTTCACAACTACCCAATGCATCTGTTTCGACTAACTCATGAACTGTCTAAGTGAACTCACTGCATAGTAAATATCTGGTCTAGTGTTAACCAGATACATCAATGATCCAAACAACTGTCTATACATAGTCGGATCAATCAATTCTGAATCGGAAGAAGACTCACTCAACTTCTTCAGATTCGACACCATCGGTGTAGCCATGGACTTACAATCCAACATCCCAAATCTCCTCAAGATCTCAACTGTATACTTCCCCTGACTCAAGAAGATCTCATCAGCTCTTTGCCACACTTCTAATCCCAAGAAATAGTGCATCATGCCAAGATTTTTCATTTCAAACTCAGAGGCCAACTCATATTTGCACCTGGCAATGAGGCTCTCTGCTCCAGTGAGGAATAAATCATCAATGTTCAGGACCAAAATCAAGGACTCACCATTAACAACTTTATAGTAGAGGTTGGGATCTGCAACACTCTTGTTGAAGCCCAAACTCATCAGGTATCCATCAATCCTCGCATACCAAGCTCGAGGTGCCTGCTTGAGTCCATATAGGGCCTTCTTCAACCTGCACACATGAGCTCCTTCTCATGGATCACAAAACCGCCTGGCTGCTCGATGTACACCTCTTCCTCAATCTCACCATTGAGGAACGTTGTCTTCGTGTCCATATGATGTAGTCTCCAACACATAGCTGAAGCAAGGGCAATGATCGTCCTAATGGAAGTGTACTGAGCAACAGGGGAAAATGTCTCCTCATAGTCTAGTCCCTCTACTCGAGAGAATCTTCTGGCCACAACTCTCGCTTTGTGCTTCTTGATGCTCCCGTTAGCTGCATGTTTGATCTTATAGATCCACTTGGAAGTCACCATTGACTTCCTTTCCGGCCTTGGAACAACATCCCACACATCACTCTTCATGATGGATTGATACTCCTCCATCATGGCAATTCTCCATACCTGCTAACTAGATGCCTCCTCATAACAGGAAGGCTTAGAATCAATGATGTGGCTCATCGTTGTAACATAGCTCGAGAATATCCAAGGTCTCTTGCTCTCTCTGAAAGTACCACAGGGCTCTGCATGTCTCTCTGCCTCCTGCAAAGCTTGATGAGCCCATGCAGGCCTCTTTCGTCCTACTGCAATACATCAACAAGATCTACTGGATCAACAGGCTCAACTAGCTTCCTCTGAACTGCTGAAGGGGTGAGGGGGAGAAGACACCATCTCCTCCTGCTTCTCACTGTCAATCTCCATATGAGATCCTCTAGACCTCATGAAGGCTACCTCCTCATGATATGGCTCATCAATGCCATATAACTGCATGCTCTTCTCCTTTAGTACATGAATGAATATTGTCATGTACACAACTCCTTGTCTGATCAGACTGCTTCATGTCTCAAACTAGAGACTATCTAATATGTTTCCTTCTTCAACCGTCATGATAGATCCCTCTTAGAGCTATCAAAGGTGACCTTCCTCCGTGGTAACCTTCATGGAATTTACAAGATAACCTGCCTGGGACAAACAACAAAAAAATAATATCTCCTAGAAAGGAGATCAACTTGGCTTGCAAAAATAATATCTCCTAGAAAGGAGATCAACTTGGCTTGCAATCAAGGGGATTTGGTCTTATACAAGTCTCGACATGATCAATCCACAAAAGGGGATTTGATCTATAAGATAATAACTCAAATATAATTAGAATATTCTTCGAAGTTACAATATTTCAACACTCTCCCTTAACGAGAAGGGTATTCTACTGACATAACCCAATACAACATCATCAAGAGAAAGAGAGGCCAACGTCATCATCAACATCTGGAATATTGACTGGCACATCTACAAATCATCGGAAGTTCTTCACAACATGGAGCTGGAGTAGCATCATCATCATCATCATCATCGACATGAAGCTGAAACATCAACATCAATTAGCATAAAGCTAGAACAACAATAACACCAACTCGAGGCTGGTACACCATCATCAACAACATGAGGTTGATACAACATCATCAACAACACGATGCTGAAACAACATCATCAACAACACGAGGCTGAAACAACAACATCATCAGCACGAGGCTGAGACAACAACATCATCATCATATAGCAACAAAATGAGGTAGGTGCAACAACAACATTTTTTGGTACTCTGACAGACCGTCCTTACAGGACCTTCGGGATCTGCCCAGGAATCATAAGATTCCCTAGGATATAAAATCCTAACAAGCTACCATGTGGTACTCTTACAAACCGTCCTTACTGGACCTTCGGGATCTGCCTAGGAATCATAAGATTCCCTAGGATATAAAATCCTAATGGAGCTACCACCACTGACCACAACTGGCATATACATGCATAGGTACTCTGATAGATCGTCCTTACCGAACCTTTGGGATCTGCCCAGGCATGATCAATCTCCTAGGATATAAAATCCTAACGGAGCTACCCGTTGTTGGTCAGGATACTATAGTATCATCAACATCACTCCCCCTTTCGAGGGAGGTCCTTTTGGACAACACCAAGCTTGTCTCGGAAGTACTCAAACTTCACACGAGACAGAGGCTTGGTTAACACATCTGCAACCTGTTCATCTATGCCAACATATTGGAGATTTACAACTCCCCTCTGCACCATATCACGAATGTAGTGATACCGGATCTCTATGTGCTTCGACTTATCATGGAACACAGGGTTCTCCGTCATCTTTATGCAACTCTGGTTATCACATAGAATCATGGTGGCTTCCATCTCTAGATCAAATAGACCTGTCAACAACTTCCAAAGCCATATGGCTTCACAATTGGTGGAACATGCTACAATATATTCCGCTTATGCCGTGCTGAGAGAAATACTGGATTGCTTCCTTCTTTGCCATGAAGTCATGGCTGACCCCAAACTGAAACAACATCCTGAAGTGCTCTTTCTATCAGAAGCACTTCCGGCCCAATCTGAATCAGTATAACCATACAGTCTGAAGTCATGATCTCCAGTATAACAGAGACTATAATCCAACGTACCCTTAAGGTATCTCATCACATGCTTTGCAACTACAAGGTGAACACGTCTGGGCTCTACCAGATACTAACTCAAGGTGTTCACAACAAAGCATATATCTGGCCTGGTATTCGTCAGATACATCAACGAACCAATAATTGGTCTGTATAGAGTAGTATCAACCAACTTTGACGAAGTATCAATTGAGAGCTTCAAATTTGTTTCCATTGGTGTGTTCATGGATTTACATTCCAACATGTCAAATCTCTTCAGTATTTCAACTGCATACTTCCCTTGGTTAAGGAAGATCTTCTTTGGACTCTGCCAAACTTCAAGACCTAAGAAATAATGCATCGAGCCTAGGTCTTTCATCTCAAACTCTGCAGTGAGCTTCTTTTTAGAATCTGTGATGAGCTTTTCTTCTCCTGTTAAGAATAAGTCATCCACATACGGTAGCAATATAACTGGCTCATCATTCATAACCTTGAAGTAAAGGTTAGAATCAACTTTACTCTTCGTAAATCCTAAGCTTGTCAGGAAACTATCAATTCTACCATACCAAGCTCTAGGAGCTTGCTTCAGCCCGTATAGAGCTTTCTTCAACCTGCAGACATGAGTCTTTCTATCTTCAACTTCAAACCCTTGTGGTTGTTCTATATACACTTCTTCTTTAATAACACCATTTAAGAAGGTTGTTTTCACATCCATCTGGTGTAACTTCCACTTCATTTTGGCTACAAGAGCTATGATGGTTCTGATAGAAGTGTATCTGGCTACATAAACAAATGTCTCTTCATAATCAATACCTTCCTTTTGAGAAAAAACACGAGCCACAAATCTTGCTTTATGTTTTTCAATACTTCTGTCTGCTGCGTGTTTTATCTTGTATATCCACTTGGAAGATACCACATCTTTGTTCTTTGGTCTGGGAACTACTTCCCATACATCATTCTTTATAATGGACTAGCATTCTTCTGTCATGGAATCCACCCATTCTTTCTTCTGAATGGCTTCTTCAAAGCAAGTAGGTTCCTTTTCTATGAGATCACACATCAAGACCATATAGCTGGAGAATGGCTTAGGTTTCTTGCTTTGTCTCATGGTTCCTTCTGGGGCACCATACTTCTTTGCATCTTGAATAAGTTCTCTAGCCCAAGCTGGCTTTCTCTTGCGAGAGATCGTCATACGAGGAGGTTCTTGAGATTATATCATATCGTGATCTTCTGGAATCTCATCATCAGGGGTAACTGTAACTTCCTTCACGGGTTTTGCAACTTTGGGAGCTACACCTTCTTCATATACTTCCTCAAGATGGCATTTCCTTGATCTCTTGAGTGTTGTATCTTCATCAAAGGTTACATCTTTGCTGATCTCAATATGATGGTAACCTGGTATGTAAATTTTGAAGGCCTTAGAGACCTCACAGTATCCAACAAATATTTCCTTCTTTCATGAGGGATTCAACTTAGTTCTCTTTTCTTTTGGAATGTGTACAAATACTGGACAACCAAATATTTTGAGATGGCTTACTTCTGGCTTCTTTCTGGTGAACATTTCTTTGAGAGTTTTGAATCCAAGTGCACTATGGGATAATCTGTTTTGAACATAAACTGTTGTTCTTGCTGCTTCAGCCCATAAGTGCATTGGAAGATCTTGATCGTGAATCATAGTTTTTACTGCTTCCATAATGTTGAGATTTGGGTACCTTGGAAAGTGGTCCCCATGTGCTTATGAGTCTCTAAGCACAAAGGGGGAAGACTATTACCCTTATACTTTACTTTATGATTCTAATTTCACTTTGACTTAGGAGTTTTAAGTCAAAAGTGA
>JASDQU010739207.1:76824-127637 GCA_032191745.1 Picea mariana | reverse complement strand
AATGATATTGTTCTTATTATGCTCTTATCTATTGAAATGCAAAGAACTATAATAATGGCATAAACATTAACAGGATGTGGGATTGTGTTCTATCAAGGATTGGCGTACCTATATCTAGAGGGAATATCTTCTGACCCAAGTGTGTTTCTTGGTGTCCGTTCGGAGAGATTGTACAAAGTTCTTGGTCATCATGTAGTTGGATCTAGTGGCTAGTTGGAGCCTGAGTCTGACAGTTGTGAGGCTTCAGAGAGAGGACCTTGGATGGATAGGTCTCTTGATCAAAGTTTAGTGCAGGTAGTTGGAGATGCTTCAAGTTCAGAGTGAGCATAGGATTCTAGTGCAAAGGGAGCAACTACAACAACAAAGTACATGATGGGGTTGGAGACATATCTAGGTGGAGGCTCCAAAAGCACCTCCCTCGCTAAGAGGGAGTGTTAGATTTTAATAGCTCGAAGGTACTTCTGCATTTATAGTCCGAGCAAATGTCTCTCTCTAGGGACTTTATAAAGTGATTTTATAAAGTTAAGTTGAGCCTTTTAATATTTAATGGGTAAACGTGACTTTATGAATTTTGGGTGACTCAAGTGATTTAAGTAAACTCACCGGACGATTAAGTCACGATCGTTGATCTCAACAGGGAAAGATATAATCTTGATCGTTGATCCCTTTGGAAGACCAAGGGTTAGGGAAGTTACTCATTAATGAGTGCATAAAAGTGGTGATTGAGGAGAGTGGGGCACACATTTTCAAGGAGATCTTGAGGGAGACAAAGAGGCACGACTTCCAAGAGACCAAGAGAGATTGAACTGAAGAGAAAGGAGAAATACAACAAGAGAAGGGGCACACTTTCCAAGAGGGAGAGAGAGCATGCATCCCAAGACCGGTACAACATTAAATTTTGGTTTGTACAACATAAGTGTGAGGCCATATAGTATGGATTTAGAGGGTCGTATTGTTGTTTTTGGCTGCACAGAAATTGAGGTTACTATAGCATGGATTTTGAGGCAGCTTGTGGGAATTTACTGTTGGAGAGAAGTCCGTACATAATAGTTTCATACAAAAAAAAAATGGGCACATTTATCAAGGTTATGTAGTTGTTTCGCTGACAGAACTGGGTCATACAATCTGTACAACAATGGCACAATTTTCAAGATAGTTAGACACAAATTTGAAGGGGGATTTTTGTGATGGGTTTGTGAGATAAGTACTATTTTATTCTTGTTGTAATAGACTGTTGTAATCTCTGAATATTTCTCTGTGAGCTCAATAAAGAAGACACTCTTGGACTGGTTTTCCCCTTGTGGGTTTTTCTAGGGACATTGCCCATAAATTCTAGTTTCAAATGTGTTGATTTTGTTTGTTGTTCATTTATATTTCCGCTACTATATTTTTATATCTTAGTCATTTTGTATTTTTGTTCATAAAGTACAGTAGTTTATTGAAGTCTTTATTGGAGGTTGAAATCTGTGTGTTGACTAAGTGTTTGTCTAAGATATTTTCAACAAACCCAACTTAGTAAGATCAACATAAGATGTTACGTCACTAAGAACGATTAACATTTCAATCAAGACCAACTTAATAAGGTGGTCCTTTCATGATCAAATAATCTCAATTGAAATATGTGTTCAGAAATTTATTCCATCACTTACCAATTATGGTGTTTCTAATCTTAGTTATGTTTTGATGGAGTTGGGAAAAAATGGAGTTTCTACAACTTCAACTAAAATGCTTAGATGATTCTTTCCCTACTATAATTTCTTAGTTCCATGAAGCAAGTACTTTGAGTCCTCCCATCACCTACCTTATTAATTGCAGATGCCTTTCCTCTCTCTTTCTCCCCATATACACCAACTAGTTACATATGTGTACTTGTACTCTAATAAATCACTAAATCAATTATCTTAGGAGTGAGTTAACATGATGTATCAAGTAAGGGTAAAATAATGATAAGAATGAATGCAATCGTAAACCATTGGATCCAATAGCAATAATTACGTCAACATTGTCTATGAATTAAAAATCACTTAAGCTAAAAGCAATAACTTCTATCTAAAGTAGCATGACCCTATATCTGAATGATTAATGCAATGTGACACTCAAGATATCTAAGTCAGTATAATTCTAGTGGGCTAGATCAAGGGGTTAAATGCTTTGAGCTTCATATAAGAAGCCTTAGGGTCAATCCATCGAGTTAATTTCCTTTGTGCATATCTCACTTGATACCCCTATTGAATTAAGCACCATAATCAACATTGACAACTTCACATTGAATACCATCCACAAAATACAAAGAAATATATCCTTCTCGTTTGTTTTCATCATAGATTTTTGTTCATTCATAGGACCTTTGAGCATTATGGACTTATGACCTGAAAGGATCATACCACCTATTCTTACATGGATCCTAGATTCCCAACCCATACCATGAGCACGTGAGAAAAATGTGAATCATAATTAAAGTACGTATAGATTCAAAGCAAATCTTTCATATGAACACTAGTATGAACCCATGTCAAGTAATTGACATAAACCCCAAGGTGTTCAGTCTATGAATACTAGTATAAACCCATATGAACACTAGTATGAACCCATGTCAAGTAATTGAAACAAACCCCGAGGTGTTGAGTCATGTAGACTTCTAAAAAGTGAACATATTATACACATATTTTCTTCTTACATTTTTAAACTTGCAATCAATTTTTAAATGACATGTAGGCTTCTAAGAAGTAAACACATTTGTCTTAAGAAGTGAACATATTATACACATATTTTCTTCTTACATTTTTAAACTTGCAATCAATTTTTAAATGACATGTAGGCTTCTAAAAAGTAAACACATTTGTCTTAAAAACATAATTTAAATATAATTTTTAAATGACATATTGTATACTATTATATTTAAGGTCACAAGTTAAATTTAATTTTTAAATGTCACGTTTTATAATATTATATTGAATAATATAAGTTTAAATCAAATCAAAGGAGTTAGTTAGATTTAATTTTTAATAAGGTCCCTTGATTCCAATACATAATAGACAAATCTCATACATTAATTTATGTCGAGCTAAATTATAACATTAAATTACATTATTATAATAATAATATATTAATATAAATTAATAACAATTATACACACCTCTATATATTAAATTATATTATTATTATAAAAAATTAATATCAATTATACACCTCTATGTTTATATTGGTATAAGCATGTTTCACGTAATTGTATAAATCCCACTTCCATTGACTTTTAGACACACAATGAACCCATGTAAATGTCATTAAAATCTAAGATCAATGGATTAACACATGGATAAAATCTAAGATCAATGGATGAACACATGGATATATTTGTCCTTCTACTATCATGGGCTAATTATTATCACTGAAAGCTTAGATGAATCTATGAACACATCGACCTATTTGTATTTATACTAACAAGGGTTAATGCAATAATTAACACATATCCAATCCTTTGGGCCAAGTGGACAACCTTCATAACTTACATATTTAAGTAATTAAATAAAATAAATATACAAAATTTATTTATTATATTTAATTATAAATGTTTTTTTTTATAAATGTAATAATACATATCTAATTATTTTGAACAACCTTTATAATTTATATATTTAAATAATTAAATAAAATTTATTTATAAATGTTTATTTCTCATAGATATAATATATAGAGATGGCTCAATTGGTTTGACCTTTTTCTGCTAAGGTGTGATGCTCAAAGTGATCATGAACCCCAATTCCATTAAGTTTTACAAATTTATTAGCAGCTATTATTGTTAGTAGTTAACCCTGTGTTGAGTCCTACAAATTTATTAGGACATTAATAGTTAATTGAATGAATGTTGGCAATGTACCAATTTCCTTACTTAAAATATAATGGCTAGTTAACATTATTTTCCATTTAAAAAATAAAATATTAACCACTATTATTATTAATTAACACTGTGTCGAGTCCTACAAACTTACTAGTCATTTCATTAATAGCTAATTAAATGAATGTTGACAATGTACCAATTTCCTTACTTAAAACTTAGTGGCTAGTTAAAACTGCTTTTCATCTAAAATTAAAAATAAAAAATAAAAAAATTCAATGAATGTTGGCAATTTACCAATTTCCTTACTTAAAAGGATTAATATGTAAACGAATGAGCAGAACTTATTTTTATATAAATTCACCCTTTTGATGAACATTTTACCCGGTCGATTAATATGTAAACGAGTGAGCAGAACTTATTTTTATATAAATTCACCCTTTCATGAACATTTTACCCACTCAAACCAACTCCTTATTTGGATGACCTCTTCAAACTAATTGCAATGACTCTTTAAATATAAATAAAGAAATTTATTTAAAATGTAAGATATAAAAAAAATATACAAATTAAAGAAATTAATAAACAAAAAATATCTATAATCTATAGATTATATTTATAGTTAGAGTTATGAATAAAATTAAAAAAATAACTAAATAAAAAAATTGCAAATTAAAGAAATTAAAAACAAAAAATATCTATAATCTATATTTATAGTTGAGTTATGAATACAATTTAAAAAGTAACTTAATACATAAATATAATAAATAAAAAAACAAACAAACATTGTGTGAGAATTAATTGCAAATACAAAAAATACAAAGTGGTCCAACTAAAACTATAGGTAGACAATTCAAGGGAGTCGATTGAAAATACAAAAAGTACAAATTGTCATAACTAGAATTATAGGTGGACAACTCAAGAAGACAATTCAAGAGAGTCGATTGCAAATACAAAAAGTACAAATTGTCATAACTAGAATTATAGGTGGACAACTCAAGAAGACAACTCAAGAGAGTCGATTGCAAAAACAAAAAGTACAAATTGTCATAACTAGAACTATAGGTGGATAACTCAAGAAAATTGTAACTAATGTAAACCGATTTCCTTGGGAGATAGACTTCAGAGTTACAAAACAATAACTACAAGTGATTTGAAAGTCGTAAACCTTTTGTTGAATCAAGTTTGGGAGACACCAAGTAAGAGGTTAACCTTTCTCTTTAGTTCATTAAATATGTCGATGTTTCAGCATCGGGCAGACATTCTCCCAGATTGGTCATGTTGATTTGACCAAGGGAGAATGATACATTCACTCACGGGGCCATGTTGATTTGGCTAGGGGTGAATGGCCCATGTGTAGTCTTTCTCCTAATAGTCAGGATGATTTGACAAGGAGTGATAAAGACTCGAGATGCTCTCACATTGCCTTCTGCGATTAGACGTGCATGTGAGGAAATAATCATCAATATGAATATAATATATAAATAATATATTTATAATATAATGTATAAATATATAAATAATCAATAATTAATAATAAATTAATTAATGAAAAGACAATAATGGAAAAGACATGTCCATTAAATGAAAAGGCACTACCACCCCAAGTATATATATCTAGCCCTCAATTGTAATATATCATCTCATACAATATTTACTTACAACAACCTCTCATCAAGTCCGCTAAGTCTTGTTGAGATTTTTAGTGTGTAATTATTCTTTGATAACAATAATCATAAGGAGTCTTGTTGAGATTTTTAGTGTGTAATTATTCTTTGATAACAATAATCATAAGGCAATAATTATCATATCTGAAAATTAGAAAAATTCAATAAAATATACATTCTTATTGTTTTTTCCCCAATTTTGTAGTGGGTTCTTGAGAGTTTGAGAATACTTATATTTCTTTTCTTTATTGATTCTACTTTTGTTAAATCTATTTTGTTTGAATTAGTGTACAAAGGAGTTACTTTGAGGTTTTCTTCCTTTTAGCTTCTCACTTCCCCAAATCTTGAGGAAGTCAAGATTTCTCTTTATTTGGTGTTAGATCTTCTTAGTCTAGTTCCTTTGACGTATCTCCATCCTTAGGTTGGTCTAGTTCCTTTGAAGTATCTCCATCCTTAGGTTGGTCTAGTTCCTTTGAAGTATCTCCATCCTTAGGTTCCTTCACTTGGCTAATTGGAGGAGAGTCTATTTAATGTGATTCCTAAGCTAGTTGGAGACCTTCCTTTCTCCTTTATCTCTAAAACCCATCCTAATCCACTGACGTAAGGATTTGGATGAGCATTCTTATGAATACCACATTGAGAGGAGGTGAGAATTACTCAATTTTTTTCTTCTTTCTCTTTAAAATACATCATGTTCCATTAAAGTGGGCTTTGAATGAGCATCCTTATGAGTACTAAAACTCATCCTAATCCACTGACGTAAGGATTTGGATGAGCATTCTTATGAATACCACATTGAGAGGAGGTGAGAATTACTCATTTTTTTTCTTCTTTCCCTTTAAAATCCATCATGTTCCATTAAAGCAAGCTTTGAATGAGCATCCTTATGAATACTACATTGAGAAGAGGGTAAGAATTAGACACAGTTTTGTCCTATTCAAACCAGGTATCATGAGATTACCTATGATCTGAGCATATATTGCATCTAAAAGTGATATTTTCATAATCCAACTATTAGATCTATTGAGATCCCTCAACTTCTAGAATAATCATATCAAGTTAAGTTCTTCCTAGATATTAGGACAAACAAAGAGTGCAACTTTTTGTTGATATATCATAGTCCAACTATTGGATTTATTCAGATCCCTCAACTTATGGAATAATCATATCAAGTAAACCCTTAGTTCTACTAGATAATGGCACAAGTAAAGAGTATATTTTAGTTGATATATCATAATCCAACTATTGAGATCACATTGAGATCCCTCAACTTATAGAATAATCATATCAAGTAAACCCTTACCTAGGTTCTATCAAATAATGAGTGCATATTTTGTTAACCCTTACCTAGGTTCTATCAAATAATGAGTGCATATTTTGTTGATCTTCTTTGAGATGTATGGGGAGATCAGGAAATCTCACCCACATACAAGGGATAATATCAAAGGCACTATATCAAATTTGAATTATGGCAACCATGGCTCCATAAGAAAACTAACCCTACCTTAAAACTAAGGCCCTTCTTATAGAATTCAATGCCCAAACCTACCTTAAAACTAAGTTCCTTCTTCTAGAATTCAATGCTTATCCCTAGATGTGGTGTAGAATCTTACTAAAATATCATATGCCAATTTTGTCCCTATGCACTCTATCAAGTCATTATTTTTTTGGACACAAACCATTTAACCTATGCACTAAACCATTTTTTTTATAAATCTTGGATGTTTGAGTAAACCATGTTTATAGGGGTCACTTTGGGACTATGGAAAATGCTATGTGATTTCATACATACACCATTTAATGATCTCAATATATAGATTTAACCTATGCATTAAACCATTTTTTCTATAAATCTTGGATGTTTGAGTAAACCATGTTTATAAGGGTCACTTTGGGACTATGGAAAATGCTATGTGATTTCATACATACACCATTTAATGATCTCAATATATAGATTGGTATAATGGTAAATAAATTGGAGTAGGGGACTTTAAATTATATGGAAACATGTTTTTTAATTATCGATACAAAGTTTCGCAACATAATGGTAATTTTTTCATGAATAACTATTAGTAATTATAAATGGATTTACTATTAGGGGACCCGAGATGTAAGAGGAGGATGTGGTAAATTCCAAAAATAAGGGTAAACTTTATAATTCCATGAATTCATGTGCCTTGAAATTTCTTTTACTAAGTGATCCCCCATGAACATCTTACATGAAACATTCACAATTAGGCTATTGTCCAAGCTACGCACAATGAAATTGGTTGTAGTGCCTTAATTATAAAAGCATGATGGGAACTCAAAATCCTTGAATACCTCTTTGAAATAGAGGGTAATATATTGGACGATCAAACCAATAGGTGGTAGAGAAGAGGAGCTAGGTACTTGAGGCAATCCTTGTAAGCTACCCCTTCTTGCTAACCCCACTTAAAACAAAAAATGTTCTTTCATAATAAAAAACAATATATTGGACGATCAAACCAATAGGTGGTAGAGAAGAGGAGCTAGGTACTTGAGGCAATCCTTGTAAGCTACCCCTTCTTGCTAACCCCACTTAAAACAAAAAATGTTCTTTCATAATAAAAAACAATAGTAGGCACATGCTAATTTATCCATGAAATAACAACATATTTAAAATTGGAATGCAACCATACAAACATATAACAACAACATTCAAATCAACATATATACACAATGAAAATAATCATGTAAATAAAATAGAAAACTTATCTTGAATTGTTGAACCAATTGGTTGCGTATAGGGGACGATCCTCCCAGCCATAGGCTTATTGTTCCAAATCTCAACAACAAGCCACCCCCGAGTTGGGGTTATGATTCCACAAGGAGGTCTGGCCCTCTTGGTTTTCCACTCACCAAAATTAGCAACCCAAAACTCGGTTCTACTCCAACAACAGTTCCAATCCACCATTTCTCTTCCCCTCAACCTACGCAACTCAAAGAATGGGATCCCCATTCTCTGCCGCGCAGTCCCTCGGGCCTTCTTACTTCCCTCTAGGGATTCAACGCACTATATTGGATAGGAATCTCACTACTCCAACAGTTCTCACAGCAAGATTCTCAAGGGTCTTGAGCCATTTCTTTAACAGGAAATGCCACTCATAGGAACACAGTCTTCATAACAAGCTATAGCCTCATTTTTAGCATGAAACCCAACCCAACAATGGTTGTCCTCAAACATACCATGGATGGTGCTCTTTTTCCAACACTCAACCCTCCTCTTACTCTCCAAAACCAACATGAAAAACTAACCCAAAGAGGCACTCGAATTTCCTTTTCTTCTCATGCAAGGTTGACTCACACATTTCCCAAAAAGTTGTTGTACTTAGCCCATGTTGTCATAAACTGGGTGATTGAATTTTCCCACCTACCACTCTTACATCAGTTTAATATCTCTTTTGATATTTCAAAGGTGGATAAACTTTCTAAAATGGATGAATTAATATAAATGGGTGACCCCTTGGACCCCTCTTTAGCCCCCTCTCTTGTGGAATCATAGCCCCCTGTCATTACCATCCTGTTTGTACTGCAACCAACAATTATTATTTATTAATTATTTTAATACACAAAATACATAATTTGACCCTTGGCCATATTAATCAATACGGGCTATCACATTAAACTATGTCGGCTCACCAACCTAATTAATATTTGCACAATTACATTACAGTTGTGGGGATGAGAACTGGGGATATTACATCCCCTCCCCCTTATTTTTGAACTGTCCTCAGTGCACACCACTATACAAGTGTACATACATATTACAATGCTATGCTCTCTAGCCTTTATTGAACATATATGCTCTCCGACCTAATATCACACAAGCACCGCAACCCAAATTACATATACATAGGCTCTCTGGATCCAAAATCCATAGATACATAGGCATTCTAGCCCAAAACCATACATAATGATTTCACACTTCAGTAACTATGGCAACAATTCTAACCTACAATCTCGTGTTCCCCTCAGTGTGGACAACCCAAGGAAGTGTACCCCCTTCTCTGCACTGTAGTCCCTCAAGATGTACCACTTTCCTCCATGGATCCATCATAGACCAATTAGGAAGTCTCAAATATGAGGCTCCAGGAATTTCAGCTTCAACAAATTTCACAATTTGTCGATTCCCACAACAATTCCAGCCAACAAGCTCTCTTTCCTCACAACCTGCAAAACCCAAGGAAGTGTACCCCCTTCTCTACAAAGAAGTACCTCAAGATGTACCACTTCCCTCCAAGAATCTAGTACAAGGACAAACAAGAAGTCTCAGAGTTGTGGCTTCAAGAACTCCAACTATGATAACAAAATCTCTAAATCTTCAAATAGTTGCAGATGTGCCTCCTACATTACATCTTTATCTTCACTTTGCTTCTTCTACAAGCCTGACAACTTTCCTCTTTTACAAGCCTGACAAATTGCCTCTTCTACAAGCTTGACAACTTACTTCTTCTACAAGCTTGACAACTTGCCTCTTCTACATGCCTGACAACTTACGTCTTCTACAAGCTTGAAAACTTGCCTCTTCATTATCTATTTGTTCCTATAGAAACCATTAATAAATTATATATGTTATATCCATTTTCATACAAGAGTTTTCAACTCCAAAATATAAACATTTATTCAAAATAAGTTTGCAAGCATAAACAAATACTCATTTGTATGGCTATCTTGTGCTTCACAAAATTGTTATGGGAAAGAATTTAGCCCATTGTTCTTCTATGACGCACCCACATGATCCCAACCACCATGCCATATGCATTATTAAGTTGCCTCTTCCTTTCTATATTCACCCTCTAGGCTCAGGCATCCCCTTCTCTGATGCACAATCCCTTGGGCAATCCATCTTCCCAAGGATTTCACATGCAAGGAGAGCACCAACTTACTGCCAGATTCCCACCAACAATTTGTAATCTATGAAAATCATAGGGTTCCAATGTCCTAACAATAGCCTTCTTCCCTAGATTTTCCAGCTTCAATAGCTATTATCTCATATGTACACATATACAGACATCATGAGGTATCGTCATAACAATTTCACTTATTAATTTTCAAATTTGTTTTATACTGGAACACAAAATTTTCCAAGCATGAGTCTTCTGCTCATGATTGTTTGGATCTTGTAGCATCAAGCATCAATATTCTTCATGGGATTACACCATTTCCATATCCAAGACCATTTTTCCTGCATTTTCTCAACTTTTATGCAACCAAACAATTGTTAGTATTTATGCACATTATCATCTCATTGCAACATTTGCAATCAACCCATGAGTAGAATGATAGTGCATAAGGACTCCATGTAGTTGTACTTGAATCCTTCTAGATTCTTGCAACATTATCATTCTACAATTCAAGCCAATATTCCAAATTAGCCACTACCTCCACTTAGGAAACCATGATCCAACTTTACCTTGCCGTAACCTTCCAACACCTTGGGATGATGTACTTTATAACTTTCCATTATCTTAATAATGTAGTATCCTTGAATCACCTTAACCATTATTATTATGGCATTCCTTGCCATAATCTCTAGTTGTCCAGTGGCTTTATTCAATCTTCACTTTATTGAGTGGTTTATTGTGAACCTTGTTTGTCCATTCATGATCAACTACTCTAAATGGAATGATACATTCCTCCATTGGTACTTTAAGTGAATAATACCCTTTATTGTCTTGTCCTTGAGTCATTGGTACTTGTACCTTGCTTCCATTGCACACTCTAATAACATAAGTGGCTTTTTTTCTTTCCCTTGGATACTTCAGCCATATTTTCCCATTCATAGCTAGCAACCCCTTTTTCTAGGCATTCCTATGCTTGTACATAGAGATGACTCACACATCACCTCCTAAGATCCTTGTTCTCCTTTGTAGCAAGCCTTGCAACCTTCACTACATTTCTACCTTCAAGGCCATGGAGTCTTCCTTAACTCCTTGTGCATTCTAATGACATTCTTCACATGTTGGATTCATGTGTTATATGAGAATACTTATTGATGTGCCTTCGCAATTTAGACTCTATAGCAGATGGATACTAATTCTTGTGTTCTACTCTTCTTGAGTTCTTTATTCACTTTTCATTACTTACCCTATAGCTCTTTATTACCTCAACCAACTTTCACAAGCTTTTCCCTGCTTTCATGTTATTTTCCTGCAAATAATAACTACTTTGGTGCTCAAATAATTTTTCTAGTTTATAACCTATGTCATCTACAAGATCAAGTTTTTTCCCTTCCTCCTGTTGTAACCTATCTTTATTGAAGAGTAGACAACCTACAACATCAATACTTTTTATTGATGAATCTTCCAACACCTCTGCATAAATGTCCAACTTTGTACTGCCATTTTCCTGATGATTAAGTTCCTTGGTCATGTAGTTACTAGGATCTTGACATGACATTCTTTGCTTGAGTTTTTCCTTATTAACAACACCTTGTTACTAGAACTCAACCTCTTTCCATTACCAGGCTATTGCACTTTCAAATGTGCCTATATACCTCTACATAGGAACTATCATGAGTATATGAACTCTTTCTTACCTATTATTGACATATGGCTTGCACATGTAACATTTGGACATATTTTTCCAAAATTAACATTATTTGGAAAATCTTCATTTTGAACAATTGTATGGTTCCCAAAGATCAATTTCCCTTTTTCCTGCAGCTTTATATAATAACCAGATGCTTTATTGGATAATTTAACCATTTTGTCATATTATTCTCTGATTTATGTTTCCAACGAATATACTCATGCTTTATTCTGATTTATGAGATGAAAGTTATGGCCTTCTAAAATCAACAATTTCACCCCTTTTTGCACTTGTTTCACTGGTACCAAAAATCTCAAGGCCTAACTTCTGCCTTTTGTAGAGATAAATATGGCGAGAAACAAAAAATATTTTATATCAGGAGCTGATAGTATTCATGATTTTGAATACACAACAACTCTCATATTTGTAATATGACACTCTAGATGACTTCTACATCAATCTAGATTTTGCAATTTTGTCATTTTGCATTTCCTTCAAACTTGGAATTTTTGGCCAAAAATGGCTATCTTCCAAACAAAGCAGAATGAAAAAATTCCCTAAAGACAATTTTTTTTGGATTGATGAGTAGATAAAAAGTCGAGTAAATAAATTTTTCTGAATAGGTGATCTGTGGTCCCTTTTCTTCCTCAAAAGTTTTCAAAAATCCCCCTATCGCACCAGGAAATAGTGGATTTTTCCTTATTTCAGCATCTCCACTCCACACCCTTTTGAATTTTTCCAAGAGGCCAAATGGGTACATTCATGCTTGCTTGTTGACCTATCCATCAAAATTCCACCTTAATATGGGCCTCGGTTATTGAACACGACACACCTTCAAAAGTCACTATTTCACGTTTTTTTGAAAATGGAGGAAAAATTAGTTAATGGACCTCGCTGGCATTCTTGTATCCCTCATCACTACGGAAATAAACCTAAAATTTATTCCAAATCCGAGTTAAACTGATCCTTTTATGCCCAAAACAAGTTTTGGGCTCCATACTTCATTGTTTTTTGTTTTTTGTAAATTTCCAATTTTCTCCTTCTCTTTCCTCCTTTTCCTCTTCTTCTTCCCTTATCTCTTTACATCTTTATCTATTCTCTCTCTTTTCTTCTTCTTCTCTTATTTATCCTTTATTAATGATCAAAAGCTCATTTCTGTCGATGTAATGGCATTCAAATCTCTTCCACTTGTCGACATATCAACACATAATTAATTTCCTCACCGATATATTAGTGCAGGATTCATCTTCATCACCGATACATGTTGTATCGACGACTTATCATCTTTCTCGACAATGTGCTATATCGACGAAATATTTACTTCCTTCCCCAAAACTCTCCTTTATCGACGACTTAGCCTCTTTGCTCACCAACATTTCAGTGTTGGAAGGTCTTTTCTTTGTCGAGACTACCTCCTTTATCGATGAAGGATCTCTATCTTTTCATTGACATATCAACGATGAATCTTCATTTTCTCACCGATGTTTCGGTGATGAAACTTCATCTTTTCACCGATAAAACACTTCTTCTCGTCAATGCATCGATGATGATTTCCTTTCTTGCACTGATACACTCCCTTGCCAGTGACCTCAAAATTTTTTCTCGCCAAAAAACCCTTTATTGGCGAGCTGTCTTCTTTTTCCTTCAATATTTTGGCAGCTTCGAAAGATCTTCGAAGATGTATCAATGAAGGTTCATCTTTCCTTGCCGATACACATTATATTAATGACTCTGACACTTTCGACACAGTCTATTTTCACGATTTTCAAGCTCGTGACTGTTGCGAAAATGCCCAACTCAGTCATCTGAGCCAAAATTGACCCTTCCATAGCCAGATTCAACCCTTGCAAAAATAAATCCAACACAAATAATTGAATTTAGAGGGATTTTTTACCCCAATTTCTCTGTTGGGAGAACTTCAAATTCACCCCCAAGCACATACATGATTGCCACATATCTTCTATTTTTTTCCTTTAGGACCAAAACCCACTTGCTAAATTCAAATTCTCAACATACCCAAGTCAATTTTGACTGAGATATACCCAAAAATTGGGGATTTGGCTCAATCTGGAAATTTTCCCCAAATAAAAACACAACAACTACTTTATTTTTGTTGTAGCAGACCCTTCAAGCCAAGTGTTGTAACCTACAACTATGATACCACTTGTAAACTACCCCTGCTTTCTAACCCCACTTAAAACACAAATTTCTATTTCATAATAAAAAGCAACATCAGACAAATGCTAATTTTTCCATGCAAATAAAAACATATTTAAAACTGGAATGCAGTGATAAAAATACATACCAGTAGCATTCAAGTCAACATCTATACACATCGGAAATAATCATGTAAATAAAATAGAAAACTTATCTTGATTGTTGAACCAACTAGTTGCGTACATGGGACAATCCTCCCAGCCATAGGTTTGTTGTTCCAAATCTCAACAAAAAAATACCCCCGAGCTAGGGCTATGAGTCCACAAGGAGGTTTGGCCCTCTTGGTTGTCCACTCACCACAATCAACAACCCAAAACCTGGTTCTACTCCAACAACAGTTCCAATCTGTTATCACATGAACTTGTCAGAGTCTTGTGGGTTCGTGGTTTCTACCTAAGTCTGTAATTTTTCCCTATATCTATCCTTTTCTAATCGACAATTCTTAAGTTTGTCCCCTTTCGGCGTGTAAAGTCATCTTATGTGTGCCCTTGTTCGTTTGTGCACCCTGGTTTCCCTTAATATCCTACCCGAAAGAAGTCTCGACCCCAAGCCCCTCTGTTTTCCCCAAAGGATGAACACTCGTCTCCTTTTTCAGTCACTGGTCTCCTTGTTTTCCCAGCCCACAGCCAGTCGTCCAGATTCTTGATCGTGCAGGATGCAACCATGGACACAAAGGGAGACATACAAAGAAGCCCATTTCGGGCTTAAAAGCAATAGACAAATTTAATCTTTCAGCGGGGGAGATTCCAGGAGCAGTTCGAATCAGCGACTCATGGGTATTCAAAAGTTCAAAGTCGCGCGAAGTATAGCGCCAAAGTAGAAGGTGATCCAAAGACCGGAGGCCCGGAGCAAGCATGAGCCGTTGATCTCGAGGGGGACAGGTGGCATCCGATCCAAGTGTTCGGAGAAATGAGCTTCGGGAGTTTCAAAGTGAGAAGTGAATAAAAATTCTGGAGAGCCGAAGCCCGAATTCCTGAAGAAGTCGTGGACCATTGATCTCAAAATCAGCAAGGAGTTGTTGATCTTAGTAGCAGTGCCTCCTCAAGGTCCCGAAGGCCCGAAGTGCCCGAAGTGTCGAAATGCCCGAAGGCATGAAGTGAATCTGAGTTGTTGATCGGCAATAGCCACATGTCGTCAGATCCATAGCTCTGGGTGAAAACACAGAAGGAAAAATAAGTTTGAGATTTGATTTTCCCGGAGTGCGGAGACCCGGAGTGGATCTCAACCGTCCAAATCCAAGAGCCATGCGTCGTCAGATCCCTAAATCCGACGGATTTGTTTAGGGCAAGTAAATTTTGACTATTGAGAAGTTCGAAGCCCGGAGCCACAAAGGGATCTTAGCCATCGATCTTAGGAGGGCCACGCCTCATCAAATCTATGACTCCGGGTAAAATCCTTAGGAAAAACGAAGTTTGAGTTTTGATTCTCCCGGAGCCTGGAGACCTGGAGTGGATCTCGACCATCCAATTCAAAGAGCCATGTGTCGCCATATCCATAGCTCCGGGTAAAAGCACAACAGGTAAACAAGAGCTAGCCCCTGAGCCCTAGAGAGCCAAATGCATGTCGGTTATCAGCACATACAGGTGACACCCTTATCGTTTTGACATATGGCCTTCTTTTCAAGTATTCTCAGACACACCTCTAGCCTGTTTTCAAGTGACACATGTTACCTCTCCATCCGGGACACATCGACATGGTAACATCTGGCCTCCACGTCAGATCATCCTCCGGGACATGTTATTGTTCAGCGCCAAAAGTAGTGCCCCACTCCAAAGCACACTTTTGGCAGATCCTAAAGTTGGTGGGTGAGTAAGCTTGGTGATGGCGCCAAATCTAGCTGATGCACCCAAATCTCATATTGTGACCAGATCAGGGACCACAGTCTATTGCGGGGACGCAACATTCTCGGGCGATATTTTTCTTGAGCGGTCCCACAATGGAAACCATGGTATTGCGAAAATACTACTTGGCGAAATGTGATGGATTGCGGGCCCAAAAGCAGTATGAACCCAAACCACCTCTGAGCGACCCCACAATTACATGTTTATATGGCATCCTATCTGAGATCAACAAGTGGTCGCGCCCCTGAGCATTAAGTCTTGTTCAATATCCAAGGAAAAGCAGTTAATGGAAGGTAGGTTTGGTGGTTGAAACCTCGACTCACCCCATAAATGGAAGGCATGGAAGGCCCGACCGTGGGGACTTAACCGTCAGCCCATGGTACCCCTACGTGCGGATTTCCCTGCAGAACCATGCTGATCTGAGCTTGCGTCTGACAGATGAATGCATGTTTAGTCTGACAGAAGAAGTCGCTGACGCAAAGCTTTGATTGTAGTGATCAGATCACACTCCTGATAATCAGGGACTATTCTGAGTATAAATAGATAGTTAAATTATATTTTGTTAAGGTAGTCTTTGGTTGAGCAGAGATCCCAATTTTGTAATGCTTGTAATACCATATTTGTTCTCTGGTTATGTTATGGGTTTGAGACTTACAGATTAATAGAAGTCAACCTCTTTTCATCTCTTTGTAAAAACTGTGCTAAAAACCTTGGGGATGGAGGATCCAGTCAAGGGTTGTTATGTTGTTGTAATGTAGGTTTGATTGCAGCGGTATCGTGACCAGTTTTAGTCAGCTTCCTTGTGATCTTTTCCCCTCTTACATTGAATGGCTCAAGCATGGAGGATCCAGTCAAGTTGTTGTAGCTGCATGGTGATGTAGGTTTGATCATTGTGTTGTTGTGACTGTGTTGTTTGGACATATTTCAGTGTCTAAAGCTTGAGCTTAAGAGTGATCTTGAGTCTAATTTTTTCTTCTCCAAGCTGCTTGAAGGCCTGATGCCCATAGCAGTCTTGTCCACCTTTCTTACTAAGTCTTCCCTTTGCTCACACTTAAACTCAATTCACTGACTGAAGTTAGTTGTGGCCCTCACTTCTCTGTGCATTTCGTGTCCAGTTCTGTGTTGAACATCATTCATGTTTTGAGTTTTGGCCATCGACCTCCATCCATATTAACGAACATCCACCTAAACTTTGATGGGTACTGGGCTTACCTCCTCTGCAATCGGGAGGTGACTTCTAGTGCTAACATTCATGGCGCTGCTACCAGGGAATGAATTGAAGACATTTCCCTAGGATAGAACGACAAAGAGCTTTTTATTCTGAAGGTGCATCAGATATCAGAAACATTGAAGATTGCAACTTGCACCTGGCGACTCCACTGTTTCAGTTTTGGATCCTAAAGGTAGACACACGAGGTCCACTTCATTGTTGCCTCTGGCAATGTCTCAAGCTGACCCGGAGGAAATTATCAGAAAGGGAAAGACCGCTCTAAAAGGTACCTCCACTGTTGTACCAAGTTTTTCTGATAATTTTCATAATCCCTCTTTACCAACTCCATTAATTGTTTCTTATTCTCCTATTATACAAGCTGCTGGAGTTTCAAGAAATTTAAGTTTTGGGAGTTTTCCTGCCGATTTCTCCCCTCCTATTCTTGGTTTGGAAGGAAAGATATTTGACACCCCTTTCTCCCCCGAAGTTGTAAAGTGGAAGGAGAGAGATTTGACCTTAGAAGACTTTCCTACTCCAGACTTTACCACTCCTCCTCCTATTAGAATTACTGCAGTTGCAGAAGGGGAAACCTCTGTTACCTCTAGCCCCTCATTTTTATCTCCTAATGCTCAACCTTTTCCTTTTTCTCCCAGAAACACAGCCCCAATATCCCTTGTACAAACCCCATCTTCCCCTGGTTCTCCTCCAGTTAACATCCCAATGGCAGGTGCTAATCATCCTAGGAACAGGATGGCTGATATATTGGCTGCTAGATATGCCCCTATGGTTTTACCTTAGCCTATGAATGCTCTCCCAGCCACAGACTACCTTAAATACATGCCCTGGTTCACAGAGGAGGGCGATGTGACTGCAGAAGAGCACCTTGCATCCTTTTATAGATATGCAAAAATTCAAGCCATCGAAAATGAAGATGTGTGGATGAGATTTTTTGTACAGAGCCTTGATGGTGATGCTAGGGATTGGTTTAAGGACTTGCCTCCTAGATTTGTTGACGGGATTGCTGCTCTAGACGATTCATTCTTGAGACAGTGGGGGAATAAAAAAGATCTCCTTTATTATGTTACAGAATTTGGGGCACTTAAGAGAGAAGAGGGGGAAGTTGTTTCAGACTTCTCGAAGAGATTTAATAAGATGTATAAAAAAAATCCCGTTGAAGTTAAGCCTACAAAAACCTCTGCCAAGATGACTTATGCTAGTGCTTACGACCCTGAGTTTTGCCTCCTGTTGAGAGAAAGAAGAGCCACCTCCTTGGCTCATATGCAAGATGCATCCCTTGAAGTAGAATCCAATATTTTGGCAATTGAAAAGCTTAGGAGTAAGGCTGATAGAGACAGAAGAAAGGGTAGGTTTGAGGCTTCGACTTCTAGTTCCTATGTTGCCCCCCCTCAAATGGATGAAATGACCAAGCTACTAAAATCACTTTCTGCTAAAATCACTTTGGAAGGAAAGCAGAGCTATAGGAATTTTCAAAATCCCGATAGTAGGGGTAGTTTCAAAAGACCAAACAATGCCCCTCAGATCATCCAAAGAGACCAAAGAAACAGGGACAAAGATGATCAGAGAATTCAAGCTCCTCTCCAAAATAACCTTGTTACTGACGAGGAAGGAGAGAAAGAAGATTTTGATCTTGAAATCCATTGTCTTGGAGACATTTCCTCATCTAACCTAATCTGAATACGAGGAGTCTCTCATGAATAACCAACTAAATGAGCCGAGCAAGGGGGAAAAGACCAGCCATAATACCAATAGATATAGCCTGAGGTCAAAGAAAAAAGAAGGGAAGCTGGATATTTCTGATCAGCCTACTAGAGCAGAGAAGCCTATCAAAAATGTAGCAGATGGTGTTAAAGAAAAGGAGGCGAACCCCCCACCAGTGGTCAAAAGCCCAATCCCATAAGTGAAGGAGATTCTAAATTCTCCCTTCTCTTTCATCTTTGAGCATGAGATTCAAAGGATTAGGATCCCTGTACCTCTTTCAGAGTTAGTCGAGCACAAGGGATTCAAAAGGTGCCTCTCCAAAATATTGCATCTCGAACCTTCATCTCATCACACAGACTCAATCAATCTCCAAGAAGAAAAGCTTGCTATCATACTGGGACCTTTGGTGGAGGATAGAGATGATTCCTCACCTCCTTTCTACACTTCATTGAACATCCATGATAAGGTGTTGCACAACTGCTTGATGGATTCAGGGGCATCTCATAATATCATGCCTAAAATTGTCATCGATGAGCTTGGGTTGGAGGTTACAAAAACCTACCATGACTTGTATTCATTCGATTCCAGGAAGGTGAAATGCCTTGGGGTTATTAAGGACCTCATTGTCTCCTTGTTTCAATTGCCAATGAAGAGTGTGGTCATGGACATAGTGGTAGTTGATGTCCCCCCTAAGTTCAGGATGCTCTTGTCTAGATCATGGATCAAAAGACTAGGGGGAACTTTGCAGATGGATATGTCATATGCCACCATCCCTGTATTTGGAGGGGAACATAGAAGGCTTAATAGAGAAGCACAACTTGCCTACATTATCAGTGATGAGGCCAATCCCATCAACCACCCCATTTTCTTAGTCGATACTGATTTAGGAACCAATATTTTGGAGCTCTCTGATGTTCCTTGACCTCCTATTGAAATCAGAAAGCAGCCTATTACCTTTTGAAAAGAGCCTCCCCCTAAGACCTCCGTGTGGAAAATGTTTTTTGATGGAGCCTCTTCTAAGGAAAGTGTTGGTGTTGGAGTATTTTTTATTCCCGCCACCCAAGAGACCATATCTCTATCCTGCAAGTTGGAATTGAAACAACAAACAACATGGCAAAATATGAGGCTCTTGTCTTGGGTTTGAGAGCTGCCAAAGACATGAAAATTGAGGAACTAGCAGTGTTTGGAGACGTTGAGCTGATTGTTCATCAAGTTAGAAATCTGTACCAGGCTAAGCACCTGAGGTTAAGGGCCTATAGAAATGAAGTATGGGATATGATTGACAGATTCTTCTTGGCTTTTAATATTTCATTTGTTCCCAGGGAGGAGTACTCTGTGGCAGATTCCCTGGTAGTCTCAGCAAGTAATTTCAAGGTCCATTTTCCCCCAAAACTCAAGTATGAGGTGGAGGTAAAATACAGACCCTCTATCCTCGACAAAGTCAAACATTGGAAGGTCTCCAAGGATGATATTGAGATCAAGAAGTTCCTTGAGATTGTGGATGAATTTTCTGATATGCATATTGATCAGGAACAGGAGTCTGAAGAAAGCCCTCATGCTGACGTTTTTATGAATAAGATTGCTAACCATCATATTGTTCAGTTGCCTAGCAACCATATTCCGAAGGGGTTTGTCCCTTTGGAGAGATTGTTTGATAGAAATGATGTTATTGTAAAGGTTGAAGGATCAACTGAAGAGGCTAGTGTGACTAAATGCAATCTAGGAACTGAGGAGGATCCCAAATGGGTCAAATTGTCTAGCAGCTTGTCAAAAGAACAAAGGGCTAAGTATGTCAGACTCTTGAAGGAGTTCACTGATGTTTTTGCTTGGACATACGAGGATTTGAGAACATATGACACCAACATCATTGAACATAAAATCCCTTTGAAAGAGGATGCCAAACCTTTCAAGCGGAAGATCAGACAGATAAATCCCATGCTGTTGTTGATTATGGAAAAGGAGGTCAAGAAGCTGTTGGATGTGCAGATCATCATCCCTTTGAGATTTTCAGAGTGGGTAGCTAATTTGGTGCTCGTGAGGAAGAATAATGGGGAAATCAGGTTGTGTGTTGATTTCAGAAATTTGAACAGGAGCTCCAAGAAAGATAACAACCCCTTGTCGAAAATGGAGCAGATCTTGCAGAGAGTGACTGGTTCATCCAGGTTGTCTATGGTCGATGGTTTCTCCGGGTACAATCATATCTATGTCTTGAATTAAGATAGAGAGAATACATATTTCACAACTCCTTGGGGCACATTCATGTATGCTAAAATTCCCTTTGGTTTGATGAATGGAGGAGCAACCTTCCAACGATCCATGGACATCGCCTTCATTGGGGAAAAGGACAAATTTGTAGTCATTTATCTAGTTGACATTACAGTTTTCTCCAGGTTTGATAAAGAGAATTTTTATCATCTGAGGAAAGTCTTCTTGAAGTGTCGAAGGGTTGGCCTTTCGCTCAATCCTATGAAATCTTTATTTGCCATGAAAGAGGGAAAATTGTTAGGGCATATTGAGTCAACTGAAGGGATGAAAATTGATCCAAGTCGAGTAGAGGCCATCCAGTCCTTGTATTTTCCCAGAACTAGGAAAGAGGTTCAATCTTTCTTGGGTAAAATCAATTTTCTGAGGAGATTCATTTCTAATTTTGCTGAGTTGGTTAAATACATTACAACTATGCTCAAAAAGAGGAATGAAGTGAAATGGACTGTTAAGTCCAGAAATTCTTTCAACCAAATCAAGAGGGCGTTGACTGAAGCACTTGTTTTTATGGGCCCAGACTATTCCAAGGAATTTCTAATATTTTCCTTCGCTTCATAAAATACATTAGCTGTTGTTTTGCTACAGAGAAATTCAGATGGGCTGGAACAACCTATTTCCTTTTTCAGCAGAGCACTGAGAGATGCAGAAACGAGATATGATGTCATGGAAAATAAGTCTTATGCTTTGGTGAAAGCCACAAGGCTTTCAGAATCTATATTTTGCACTCGAAAATTATTGCATATGTCCCCTCGGCTTCAGTAAAGGAGACACTGATCCAACCCGATATAGATGGGAAAAGAAGCAAGTGGATCACCAAGATTCTGGAGTTTGACCTCAAAATCAAATCCACCAGGTTGATGAAAGGTCAAGGTTTAGCCAGGTTATTGGCTTAATCAAATTGCGAGGCATTGGGGGTTAATTTCATGAATATAGACTCAGAAAATTAGCAAGCTGAGATTGCTGGTGAAGACTCTCATGACAGCCCCAACTTAGCAGGATGCCCCTGGTATAAAGATATCATATACTTTTTGCAGAAGTTGAGGCCTCTTGATGGTTTGGACAAAAACAAGGTGAGAGCTTTGAAACTCAAAGCAATCAAGTATTGTATCATTGATCAGGTGTTGTACTGGAAGCACCCTTTGGGAGTTATGTTGAGATGTCTGGACCATAAGAAGCCTAAAGGGAAATGATTGATTTTCATGATAACTCATGTGAGGGGCATCATTTTTGGAGGCCCACAGCATATAAGATCCTCAAAGCTGGATATTTCTGGCCCAGTCTTTTTACTGATATTGGTGCAAAGATCAGAGCTTGTACAGTTGGAAAGATCAAAGTGTCAAAAGTTTGTTGCAAAGCAACAACTCAAATCGTTTCCTTTGAAGCCTGTAGCGATTTCTGGACCTTTTCAGCAGTGGGGTCTTGACTTCATTGGAGAAATCCACCGGGCCTCAAGTGGCCAGCACAGGTGGATTTTGACTTCCACTGATTATTTTACCAAATGGATAGAAGCCATCCCCACAAGGAGTGTCTCTCATAAAGTAATCATAAGTTTCCTTGAAGACATCATGTCCATATTTGGTTGTCCAAATAGGATCATTACAGACAATGTCGCCTCTTTCAGAGTTGAGCCATTAAGTAATTTATGTGAGCAGTATGGGATCACACTAGTCCACTCTACTCCCTACTACCCTCGGGGAAATGGATTAGCAGAGTCTTCTAACAAGAGCCTCATAAATATCATCAAGAAGTTGTTAGAAGAGAACAAGAAATCCTGGGATTCGAAGCTGAAGTTTGCATTGTGGGTTGACAGAGTTACCACAAAAAGTTCACTGGGCATTACTCCTTTCCAGCTAGTGTACGACGTTGAGGCAATCTTTCTTGCTCAACTTGCTTTGCCTGTGGAAAAGTTCCTCCAGGACTACCAAGGAGAACCTGATGACATGGTCAAGAGGATATTGTAGCTGGTAGAAGTGCAACAGACCAGGGAGCAGTTGCTTAACAAAGCACAAGACCATCAACAAAAAATAAAACGATCTTTTGACAAGAGTGCAAGTAAGGAGAATTTCCAGCTGGGGGATCTGGTGCTCAAATGGGATGCACCCAAGCAAGACAAGGGAAAACATGGTAAATTTGCAGCCTTGTGGATTGGCCCCTTCAAGATTTCTGAGGTTTTTTTGAACAACACTTATGAATTGTAAAACTTGGAGGATTTTGAGGTTTTGGGTGGCCCTGTCAATGGGCATTTTCTTAAGAATTTTTTTGTTTAGGCCATGACCGACGTTCCCCATTGTAAATACCACTCCCTTTTTATTTTGTTTTTTATTTTTTCGTTTTCAATAAGAGACTCCATACCCCAACAACTAAGGCACTGAAACTGCGCGTTCTTGGCAGCTCGCCGGGAGCATGCCATCCCCTGTGGAGCCAAATGTTATCACATGAACTTGCCAGAGTCTTGTGGGTTCGTGGTTTCTACCTAAGTTTGTAATTTTTCCCTGTCTCTATCCTTTTCGAATCGACAAGTCTTAAGTTTTTCCCCTTTCGGTGTGTAAATTTGTCTTTTGTGTGCCCTTGTTCGTTTGTGCACCCTGGTTTCCCTTAATGTCCTACCCGAAAGGAGTCTCGACCCCAAGCCCCTGTGTTTTCCCCAAAGCATGAACACTCGTCTTTCAGTCATTGGTCTGTTTTCCTAGCCCACAACCAGTCGTTCAGATTCTTGATTGTGCAAGCCGCAACCATGGACACAAAGGGCGACATACAAAGCAGTCCATTTTGGGCTTAAAAGTAGCAGGCAATTTTAATCTTTTAGCGGGGGAGATTCCAGGAGCTATTTGAATCAGCGACTCACAAGCATTCAGAAGTTCAAAGTCGCGCAAAGTATAGCGCCAGAGCAGAAGGTCCAAATACCAGAGGCTCGAAGCGAGCATGAGCCGTTGATCTCGAGGGGGACAGGTGGCATCCGATCCAAGTGTTCAAAGAAATGAGCTTCGAGAGTTTCAAAGTGAGAAGTGCATAAAAATTATGGAGAGTCGAAGCCTGAAATCCCAAAACAATCATGGACCATTGATCTCAAAATTAGCAGGGAGTCATTGATCTTAGTGACAGTGCCTCCCCAAGGTCCCGAAGGCTCGAAGTGCCCGAAGTGCCGAAGTGCAGGAAGGCCCAAAGTGAATCTAAGCCGTTGATCAACAATAGCCACGTGTCATCGAATCCATAGCTCTGAGTGAAAACACAGAAGGAAAAATAAGTTTGAGATTTGATTTTCCCGGAGTCCGGAGACCCGGAGTGGATCTCGACCATCCAAATCTAGGAGCCACGTGTCGTCAGATCCCTAACTCCAACATATTTGCTTGGAGCAAGTAAATTTTGACTATTGAGAAGTCCAAAGTCCGGAGCCATGAAGGGATCTCAGCTATCGATCTCAGGAGGGCCACGCGTCATCAGATCTATGAATCTGGGTAAAATCCCTGGGAAAATCGAAGTTTGAGTTTTGATTCTCTCGGAGCCCAGAGACTCGGAGTGGATCTCGGCCGTCCAATTCAAAGAGCCACGTGTCACCAGATCCATAGCTCCGGGTAAAAGCACAGCAGGTAAACAAGAGCTAGCCCCCAAGCCCTGGAGAGCCAAATGCATGTTGACTATCAACACATACAGGTGACACCCTTGTGGTTTTGACACATGGCCCTCTTTTCAAGTATTCTCAGACATGCATCCAGCCTGTTTTCAAGTGACACATGTTACCTCTCCATCCGCGACACATCAACATGGTGACATATGGCCTCCACATCAGATCATTCTCCGGGAGGTGTTATTGTTCAGCACCAAAAGTAGTGCCCCACCTCAAAGCACACTTTTGGCAGATCCTAAAGTTGGTGGGCGAGTAATCTTGGCGATGGCGCCAAATCTTGCCGGTGCGCCCAGATCTCAGATCATGACCAGATCAGCGGCCATAATCTATTGCGGGGATGCAACATGCTAGGGAGATATTTTTCTTGAGCAGTCCCACAATGGAAACCATGGTATGGAGAGAATACTACATGGAGAAATGTGATGGATTGCGGGCCCAAAAGCAGTCTGAACCAAACCACCTCTGAGCGGCCCCGCAATTACATGTTTATATGGCATCCTATCCGAGAGCAGCAACTGGTCGCGCCCCTGAGCATTAAGTCTCATCCAATCTCCAAGGAAAAACAGTTAATGGAAGGTAGGTTTGGTGGTTGAAACCTCGGCTCACCCCATAAATGGAAGGCATGGAAGGCCCAACCATGGCGACTGAACCGTCATCCCGTGGTACCCCTGCGAGCGAATTTCCCTGCAGACCCATGCTGATCTGAGATCGCGTCTGACAGAGGAACGCATGTTCAGTCTGACAGAAGAATTCATCGACGCAAAGCTTTGATTGTAGTGATCAGATCACACTCATGATAGTCGGGGATTGTTCTGAGTATAAATAGATAGTTTTTATATTTTGTTAAGGTCGTCTTTGGTTGAGAAGAGCTCCCAATTTTGTAATGCTTGTAATACCAAAGTTGTTCTCTGGTTATGTTATGGGTTTGAGACTTTCAGATTAATAGAAATCAACCTCTTTTCATCTCTTTGTAAAAACTGTGTTAAAACACTTGGGCATGGAGGATCCAGTCGAGGGTTGTTATGTTGTTGTAATGTAGGTTTGATTGCAGTGGTATCGTGACCATTTTTAGTCAGCTTCCTTGTGATCTTTTCCCCTCTTACACTGAATGGCTCGGGCATAGAGGATCCAGTCGAGTTTTTGTAGCTGCATGGTGATGTAGGTTTGATCATTGTGCTATTGTGACTGTGTTGTTTGGACATATTTTAGTGTCTAAAGCTTGAGCTTAAGAGTGATCTTGAGTCTGAGTTTTTATTCTCCAAGCTGCTTGAAGGCCTGATGCCCATAGCAGTCTTGTCCACCTTTCTTACTAAGTCTTCCCTCTGCTCACACTTAAACTCAATTCACTGACTAAAGTTAGTTGTGCCCCTCACTTCCCTGTGCATTTCATGTCCAGTTCTGTGTTGAACATCATTCATGTTTTGAGTTTTGGCCATTGACCTCCATCCATATTAACCAACATCCACCTAAACTCTGATGGGTATTGGCCTTACCTCCTCTGCAATCGGGAGGTGACTTCTAGTGCTAACACAATCCACTAGCTCTCTTCCCCTCAACTTGCACAACCCAAGGAATGGGATCCCCCTTCTCTTCCATGCAGTCCCTCGAGCCTTCCCTCTTCCCACTAGGGTTCCAATGCATTCTGTTGGCTAGGAATTTCACAGCTAGGGACTCCAGGAACTCTCGACTGCTCAAGGAGTGCTCATAACAACGTTCTCAAGGCTCTTGAGCCATTTCCTCAACATGAAATGTCACTCATAGGCACACAGCCTTCATAGCATGCCTACAACCTCATTTTCAACATGAAACCCAGCCCAAAGAAGGTTGTCCACAAACATACCATGGTTGGTGCTCTTTTTTCCAGCACTCAACCCTCCCCTTTCTCTCGAAAACCAACATGAAAAACTGACCCCAAAAGGCACTTGAATTTCCTTTTCTCTTCATGCAAGCTTGAATCACACATTTGCCAAAAAGTGGTTGTACTTAGCCCATGTTGTCATAAATTGGGCGATTGACCTTTCCCACCTACCACTCTTACATCACTTTAATCTCTTTTGATATTTCAAAGGTGGATAATGGATGAATTAATATAAATGGGTGACCCCTTGGACCCATATTTAGCCCCCTCACCCGTGGAATCATAGCCCGTTGTTATCGTCCCGCTTGTACCACAACCAACAATTATTATTTATTTATTACTTTGATGTACAAAATACATAATTCATCCCTTGGCCATATTAATCAATAGAGACTATCCCACTCAACCATATCGGCTTAGAAACCTAATTAATATTTTCACAATTACATTATAGTTTCGGGGATTAGAACCGAGAATATTACAAGCCCAACCCAATTTTTGTTACTTTAACAATTTGCAATTTTCTACCTTAAGCCCACTATAGGAGAAGGAATAACAACTATTATGTGGATGAGTAAATAAGAAATGTTAGTTATGGTTTCTTGTAGGGAACTTGAATAGTTTGTTGGATTCAAACCCTATCTAATGACTACATTCAATTATCATATGCTCTTCAAATGATTGCTAGGTACTTCTCATTACACAATGCACGATAGAGCTCAACATTGGAGATTTCACAAGGGCAACATTGGGTGTCTTCATAGAGGCTTTCTACTATACCTTATAAAAAGACATTCTTTCCCTTTTTGGTGGTGTTTAAATCAATAAGCAACGAGCCGCTCTAGGGAAACATGGTGAAATCCTTGAAATAAAGAACATTGTAAATACAATAGGTTGGGTAGAAGGTGACTCTGGCAAGTAGCTCCATCGGTGTGAAATCTAGTTTCTTTCACCATTCCAAACAATGCTATCACCCTCACTTAAGCAATTTTATAATGTTCTTTCAATGGAAAGAAATGGTGTTATCACCATTAAGTTGCATGGATTATCTAGAAAAGAATGTAACCATTAAAATTTGATACTCTCATATTGATTTTCAAGTCATTGTAAGAACTCACTTTTAGTAAAAATTAGTGATCACTAGACCAAAAATGTCATGGGTAAATCTAAGGCCTTTAAAAAATATGTCATGTTTTTTCATGGAGCTACAAAGACCTCAATAGCATACACGAACATTTGGGGTCCCGTGTATTAAACTCTAAGTAGATGCCAAGCCATTCAGATATCCCTTGCATAGAATCCATCATCATCTCCAAGGCATAGTAAAAGATAAAATCTATATGACTATGTAGGCTACATTCATCCAATTCAAGAAAGTGAATGGGCCAACCCCACATTGCTTACACAATGCAAAGATAGGCGACTAAGATTGCATAGAACATTTTTTTGTGTTAAACAGGGTGATAGTAACAAGCCATATTTCCATCCCTTTTACTAAACTTGATGTTTTGATGTATGATGTATGTGTAGGACACGAGTGTTTTTCATTCTAATATGGCTTCAACAACTATTGGAAAGTCGATTTTTCTAAATAAGATCAACTTAGTCCATGTCTCACCAATAAACCCATAATTTCAGTGGAGTTATCTTGAACATATTCAAAGACTTCATTAAAAAATGATTGGAAATATATTTACATTATTGGGTTTTGTATGGATTCATTATGAACGACATGGAACCGTTGGGAACTATGCTACAAAGATGTCAAGATTGTAAGACTCACTAAATCTTGAGAAATGTTTGTTATTTCCCCCCTTTCGAAAATTGTTGGGACATATCCTCTTGAAAGAAAGAATAAGGATTGACCTAGTTGAGGTCAAGGAATTGTCAACATGTCCTCGGCAACTAATTTTTCTAGCATCTGTGCTTCTTTGGTTCACATGAGTGAAATCCTCTAATTCATCTACAGATACACCCACATCACCCAACCCATAGAGAATTTGTTGATGGAGGAAGTGATGTTTGAATGGTTTGAAGCTTGCTAGTCCAACTTTTAAACATTAAATCACAAACTTGTTTAAACACATATTTTGGTTTGCCTAAGTGGAGTACCCCCTTTCACATATGCACATGAATGAATCCAACATTGTTCTTATCATAATTCTTGCACGCTTATTATGACAACATTAATCATCCTATCCAATTTGCAAGTAGAAAATTGAACCCAATGGAGCATAATTGCATGACCTCTGACCACAAAGCTCTAACTATGGTCTATGCAATAGAGAAGTTTCACCATTTTTTTTGCACAACACTTCTAAGGTGAAATGGAGATCAATGGAAAATCTCTAGAGCTGCAACTCCTTCACATAGTTATGTAGCAAGGATTCTACTTCTTACATGATGTCTATTGTTTCTTGACACTTCGACATGCGATAGAAGGATTTTTGGATGAACACATATGCAAAATAACAATTCACATATTTTTTTAGTTGATTTTTGATGTATTATACAAGTATGGCTTTGATGATATATAACATTGAACATGTTTTCTAAACAATGTTATAGAAACATTGAGAAAATCACACATGGGTGGAAGACATGGCACATTTAAGAAAACTACAAATAGGGTCCTACTTGTTGGCATTAGATGCTCCATGTTTTCTAAGCATGTGTAGCCGTGTGTATACAAGTGCAACATATGTCGACACATGGGTCAATGTCAAAAATCTATTTATTTTCCTCTACAACTCAACCTTCTTCAAGCACTATTCGTGCAATGGATTGTTAATTTCCTTAGACCACTTCTCGTGACCTAAGGATAAAATAGATTCATGTGACCTAAGGATATAATAGATTCATATTGATCATTATTTACACATTGACCAAGTGGCTTGAAGATATCATTGCAATGCAAAATGATGCCCAAACAATAGTGTGATTTTCCCAAAATGTCATCACCATATTCAGATGGCCTTTGGAACTAGTGAGCGATTTGGTACAAATTTTATGAAAATGGTTATTAAGCATTTACGTAATCAATATTGCGCATCATAACAATTATCTTTATTACCTATGCGCCAGTGACATGGTTGAATCCGTGGTTAAGATAATTTATAACACTCTAAAAAGTTGTGGATTGGATAATAAAAATTGGGATACACATCTACTCATAATTGTGCATAAGGATGCTATGGGACAAATTGTATTCAAATTGGTTTATGGCCATGGAAGTAGTTGATGCCATGGAATACCTCAAGACTCATCCCTTCCTTGTGCTTTGCACTCATTTCTACATGGGGAGACAAGGATTTTGAAGAACAATTGATGCAATTAATGAAGCTCAATGAACCCAAACAATGTGTAGGTTGGAAACAATTGATCAAGAGTGAGAGAATGGAAGTCAATGAACCCAAACAATGTGTAGGTTGGAAACAATTGATCAAGAGTGAGAGAATGGAAGTCATGCACGATAAGCACATTAAGCAAAAATGTTTGAGGGAATGAGTTTTGGTTTTACTATTTGACTCAAACAAATGATTCTTTGGGAAAACTGAAATATTGCTAATCACATCCTTGAATGTTGAGCCAATTGCATGAAAAATGATTTTTTGAAACTAAGCATGCAACAAAGTAGAGATTGAGTTGTATTGATGTTTTCTCCAATTGTCTTCTAGTAACACCTAGTTGCATTTGTTTCCACTAAAGTTGTTGACTGGTGTAATTGTTCTTGGTCTCCTTCATGCCCAACCATGTGAAATCCTAGAGTTCCATTTTCCCTAGGGGTTTAACCTCAATATAAAATATTGATCCATAACGAAGTTGTATCTGTGTGACCTAGGCAAACTTCTTGTTGTTGTGATTGTTGTTAAGGCTATCATTGGGGTTGTTGCCCTTCGAATAGAGCGTTGGTCGGTTTTCCATATGGAGGGGAGGTTCCTCTTCAATTGTCGTCCTTGCAACGTTGTTGTCGTCCTTGCAACGTTGTTGAAATCTTCATCCAAAATGATTTCTAAAGATATTTTGTGTTGACGCTCATGGCTTCAGATTGGCTCTATGTTGGCATTGGGCAATATTTTAGGAGACTGCATTGATTTTCCATGTGTTAAACCTCTTGTTATTGTCGCTCTACTATGCTTATTGTGAAGGCGAGGCTCCCTTGTCACTATGCACTTTTTATGCAATGTGTAATGTGAAGTCAAATGTAATGATGGAAGTATAGTATGGGCAATTTCAAACATGATGTTCCTCACTTTGGAAGCTGCCCATACTTTCTGATAATGAGTGAGAATGGCATGTATAAACATATATCCTTTCTTATATAATTTCTCATATGTTTTGTTTATGCATTGTAGTGATTTCTCATATGTTTTGTTTATGCATTGTAGTCCCAATTCAATATTCTAATAGACATATAAATGATAATTAATTAACCAGCCTTGACCATAAGAATTGCAAGTGGCTGAGGTAGCATTCCTGATCAATTGGTTTGTTCCGCATTCCTGATCAATTGGTTTGTGTAGGGTTTAGTTCCATCAGGTCACAGGTTCAAATCTCATAGGGATGGGTTAAGGGTGGGAGCCATTTGTTGGGAATAAAACTATCTCATGGGGCTAGGTGGAATCCTGGTGAAAGCAGCATCCCACTCTTGAGTAGATCATTCTTCCATCCAACATTGGCACAATCCTGGTGACTGCATCCCACTCTTGGGTCGATGGTTCTTCCATCCAACATTGGGGGGTGTAACCTATTTCTCTTGTAGTTCAAGAAAAAAAATGTAAATGTGCAGATCTCTGCAAGATTTGTAAATGTGGAGATATGTGCAAGATTTTCATATGTAAAATAACAGAACTTTAAAGATTTTCATATGTAAAAGAACACAACTTTGAATTTAACAGATTAGGTGTTCTTGGCCAAAACGTACAGAAATTGTAATCGATTTACTTGGGCATAATTGAGGATATTCAATTGGTAGAACCATCTTTATAAACGAAAACAATCTCAAATAGCAGAATACAAAATGTGTACCTGGATCATCCCCCATGAACAGCGCCATGCAGCACGTGAGAATACAGGAGCCATCATCTCTACCCATCTATACGAAGAAACAAGCGTTCCAAGCAAGGGGTATAGATTTAATTTTTTAACCAACAAAAGCATTACTGAAAGAAGTACTCCCTAAGATTTTGAATGAAATCTGTACATATCCTTACCCTGTACAGGGAGGTGCAATACTATTTGCAAGGCATGGATGGCCCCCTCCATTTTTGTACATCCTTCTGCAAATCAGAACAACAAAATCTTGATTTGGAGTAGTTATCTTCGTAATTTATCTTACGTCGTAAAAACCAAGGATTATAAATCATTTCAAAGCGAATACTAATTATTTGGGCTACGTATTGAGTTCCATACAAGAGATTCTTGCCTGTGAACCCTTGTTCGCGGATTGCGCTTTGTGATTCCGTAATGCACGTCAGCATGAGATGTGTCCAACGCTGGCTGCGAAATTTCTAATCCTTCTTCCTCCATAATAGCCAAGTATCTGACAAATATTATGCATTGCCTTAAACAACATTGCCAATAAAAGCAACATAAAAGGAAAATCTCTGCATAAGTTACAAAAACATAATGAGGTTTAATTTTAACATTTACCTAAAAGGAAAATCTCTGCATAAGTTACAAAAACATAATGGGGTTTAATTTTAACATTTACCTCAAAGGAAAATCTCTGCATAAGTTACAAAAACATAATGAGGTTTAATTTTAACATTTATCAAAAGGAATAGCAATGTGACAGAGAATATTTTCAGACTTTTGTTTGCAAGAAAAACCTCTCCTTCCCTTCCTGTTAGAACCAATTGAACTAACTCACTCGGCCAGAATAATTTAAGACTTATATGTTGTCTTACATAATTTTTTTTAAACCGCGGGAATCGGTAACTGGTAGGTTTGAACTGGTCTAGGCCTGAGATCAAGCCTACTGGCTGCCACTATAACCCAAGAGTATATCCAACAGCCCGCAAGCCAGCTATACCAATAACTTGTGACTTAGCAAGGGCTGGGGCATCCTGAAGCCCACTGGAGTGGACCTCTATCCCAAAGATCTTTTAGCAAACATTTGAACCAAATATTTGCACCATGACACATAAGTTTTATAGTTCACAGGTATATAACTTTCTATGATGGAGAAAGTTATCAATGTGCCAATTTAGTCTAAAACATGAATTCAATGTCATATGATTGGTTTGGCTTAGAAGCATGATAGGTATCCATATACCGAATATAACTACAGTTCATGTAATCGGAGATCCCAGAGGACTACGGCCACACACTGTTTTTGATAGGAAGTAATAGGATCCAGATATTTCAGTATCACACAAGCTATTGCAAAAAAAAGGTGGACATTAAGTTAGTGTTTTTTCCTCTGTAGTTAAACCCCTCTGTTTAGATGAAAGAGGGTAGTAAACTTTATATAATATGCCCCTTTACAATCAAACTGCCTTTTGCTAACGGTAGGGATTGAGGGGTACCTATTCTGTTAAAGTCACCCCTAACTTGCACCTGGCTTCATCCCCATGGAAGATTCTTAGCACGGGGAGCAAACCTGCCAGGTTTTGAACCTGGAGCATCATTGCTTCCAGCTAGAGTGCAGCCCAACAGACTAGGACACAAGTCAATGTTACTTGTAATAATTCCTGGCCCAGCCCAACAGACAGGACATCAAGTCAATGTTACGTGTAATAATTCTTGGAAATATTAAAGTCTGATACCTTGTTAAGGGTCAAGACCTTTGATTTTCACACTGATCAATGCTTACTGTGAAAAGTAAAGGGAAAGGTAGTAATGAAACTTTATTGAACCAGGTTTCTGTCTACAATCACGTGTGACATTTTAATGATGTTTGTCCAATCCCAAATCTTGCAAAGTAAATATTCCAGGTAATAGCAATCAGTTGTTTTTCCATTTGATATTGGAAAGTATCCTAGCTGTGGTATCAACAGATGTGCTGAGCCTTGAGATTGTAAGCCTAGGGGCTAACAATTGCATAGCTAACAACAGAAAAAAAAATCATGTGAAATGTAGGTGATGTAAAACAGCATTCTTATTAAAAAAAAAAAAAAAACTTATTTTGATCTTGGAGGCAATTCAAGCAACCAGAATGTGCAACCATATTTTGATCAATTTGCTAAAGATAATTCTCTGGGATACCAGAGCAAACTGAGAAGGTTTAGGGAGCATGTATCATGTTTCCTTATTTCTAGATGGCATCATGGAACAAAGGACTTAGAAATGGCAATCATAGTGATTTTAGCCTCTGTTTGAAGATACTTTCAATAAAAAAGAATATCTCGTAACCTTGAAAATGTTACAAAGTTGTGTATGGATGTGCAGGACCCAAATTAGAGAAATTGGAACTCGAGGATCAGATAAGCAGTTCCACTTCTTGTATATTTTTTANCTAGCTGTGGTATCAACAGATGTGCTGAGCCTTGAGATTGTAAGCCTAGGGGCTAACAATTGCATAGCTAACAACAGAAAAAAAACTCATGTGAAATGTAGGTGATGTAAAACAGCATTCTTATTGAAAAAAAAAAAAAAAACTTATTTTGATCTTGGAGGGAATTCAAGCAACCAGAATGTGCAACCATATTTTGATCAATTTGCTAAAGATAATTCTCTGGGATACCAGAGCAAACTGAGAAGGTTTAGGGAGCATGTATCATGTTTCCTTATTTCTAGATGGCATCATGGAACAAAGGATTTAGAAATGGCAATCATAGTGATTTTAGCCTCTGTTTGAAGATACTTTCAATAAAAAAGAATATCTCGTAACCTTGAAAATGTTACAAAGTTGTGTATGGATGTGCAGGACCCAAATTAGAGAAATTGGAACTCGAGGATCAGATAAGCAGTTCCACTTCTTGTATATTTTTTATAGGTAAATGTCCAAACATTACAAATAAAAAATCCATGTAGATCCAATTTCTTAAGACCTAGAATTAATATATCCTATATAAGGAGGAAGATCAATATAGCCAATGCATACCTGTCCGCATGGAAATTGTTAACTCCAAGATCCTCATCCCAAATGAAAATATAGTTGTAAAGATCAATTATATCTGGATGCAAAAATCGCTTTGCAAACCACCTTGAATGGGAAAGCATGTCAATAATCAGAATCTTACATATCTTCTCATTACAACCTGAATTTAGAATGTGATTAAAAACACATTCAGATTCCTTTCTGTATAAGAATTTGTCAATAAAGAAAAGGGTCCCATGAAGGCTTCCCATGGCTTCATTGACACCATTACCACTTCGTTTGATTGATTGCAGCGACATGAATAGCTGTTTCAGTCCATTTGAATTCACTCCATTTATCTATTACCCCATCATAATGGAATAGCATCACTGTAAAGTTGTCTGCAGGGAACTGGCAAAAGAATAGTCATGAACCATCACAGATTAGTAAGCAGTAACTGAAACCTAACCAATTGACTTTTATCCTGTACTTGTAGTTCAGGAACACTGGATAATTCCATTAATTAAACAACCCAAGGTATACCTTCTGAACCATTTTATTGACATTGTCTTTCTGTTTTATTCCTACTGGAATGGCAAGCAAGTTGTGTGGGGTTTTCCTTTGTCCCTGTCAAGAAGGTAATAGCACTACAATTCATGATCTGTCCCAACAAATAACGTGAAAATGTCAAAATAACCCAAAACCTTATTAAAAACTCTGCTGTATTTAGAAGATGAACCAGACTCAGGTCATTTCCAATTGTCCAGGCTGGTCGAATAAAGAAACTACGGAACAAAATCAATCGAACAAAGTTGGTCACCTTTAGGGTTGACCTTTCAATCAGGACCAAACCGATAAGGCCTTTCAGACCAATTCTTCTAAGAGTTGACCAGTCAGGGCCAACCCTTTATGATAGAAGGGGTTAATGTAGAGAACTGCACACTTTTTCTAAACATTCAACAAACATAACTTACTAACCACTAATATAGAGAATTAATGCTCTTCCTAAACCTTCAAGTCCAAGCTGTGTGTATGTTCATAGGTCTAGTTCAACTAACCTCCTGAATTGGATTACCCCATAATGATCGCATCTCCAGGTCTGAACTTCTCTGCACTAATCCTTTTGGCAAGGCTCCACTTCCACGAGGGCAGGGCTCTCCATGCTTATCCTGAGGAACTGACGCTTAGTGAAAGAGCAGAAGCTATTTCCGAGTCTGTCTATTATCATCAAGAATTAGAACAGTGTAGCATACCAAACCTTAGATTCATTATCAACGGAACTCTGCATAGAAACAGGGGTAGGTTGGTGCATAGGACTAGGGATGGCCGTCTCAATATAGTTTGGAGCAGGGCTTGTGGCTGGAAATGATAACTGCTCCTCTACGACAATGGGTATTCCCCACCTTGACACCTGTTCATACATCTCACAGACAACAGCATTTAGCAACTAGAAAAAAACATTTTCTGAGATTGGTTATCCAAAACTAAATACAATAGCCATCCTTAGATGCAGACCGTTACAGGAACCGATGAAAAATGCTTAATACTAGTAACTGCCAAGGAAGAATGTTCTGTGCCTGAACAAGCAAATATTTCAAAAAAAAAGCCAAACTTAAAATCTGTACAAGGTACCAAGAACCAAGCACGAACAATCATACTTCTTTGTATTTGCCGTAGATTACAAAGCCGCCAAGGAAGGAAGCCAGTAGCAGAAGCCCCGAAACCAGAAAAATATTGTGCCAACAGCTAAACTTCTTGCATGTTCCATCTGGTCCTTCAACCTGTTAAGTAATGAATATCACAAATAGAAGCAAGACATAAAATTAACTCACAACTTATCTTCCACCAGGATCCATTAAAGCTTTGTAAGTTATGCTGTTCAATGGCTAATTTCTCTATTATCGCAGTGAGCTTCTAAGTTAATTTGCTCAGTGACTGATCTCTCTCCTAACGTACTGAACAGAGAATAGCTTGAGTGTTGCCCAATACAAGTTCTCTGAGGAGATTTTAAAGTAGAAGACATTAAACATGACATACCACATTCATCCATACAACACATCTCATAAAGAAGGGTCCGGAAACATATTTTTTCCTCAATCAATGAACCATTAAGAAGCCCATTACATTTATGGAGATCCTTTGACATAGGGAAGGCCACTAAATCTGTGAACAGAGCATTCACATAAAGCTCATGTTATGTTAAGACACATATATGCACCAGTGGCCCAGACCTCACAACCATTGTGAAAGCTCATAAGATGGGTTGGGTTTGTGGAAGGGATGGAAATCCACTGCAATTGAATTTTCTTATGGAGAAATTTAATGGTGGGGTAACTGGGTTTGATATCCACACACAACAATCCACAATCACAAAGCCAAAGAGACCCACAAGAAGGACAGACCATTATCAACTGAACTGTAACTGAAATTTAATGCAATGCAGACAGAACTATGAACAATTGGCCGGGAATTTATCCTGTGTTGTCGATCATTCAATTTCCAACTGTTTCATGTAACACGAAAACCGATCCACAATTCAGACGACACGTAACCACACATTCACCCGAATTAAAACAAACTATTCAATATTCATGTCTGCAATTTTCGACAAATGAGTTTCAAAAAACTAAAGATTACTCACATTTTGCTTACAGCTGCATTTTCCTGTAATCTTTTGCCAGCAGAATGCCATGGCACCCATCGTCGTCCCTCAGATCAATTGTACACGGGCAATCTCAATTGCTGAACTTGAAAATGTCATGCGAAGTTCTCTCCATTTACGATTTCTCCACTGAGTTACACAGCGTAAAGGGACGTGACAGAAACAAAACCCAGATTTTGGACATTGCGACAGAATGGTTCACAATTCAAATGCCCTTGGAGAGGAGAAAGCGGACTCATAACCAGAGGAGATCCCAGACTCCATGAAATGGCTGTTGGATTTATATGTAGCCAGACAGACAGACAGAGAGGAAGAAGAGGAAGAGATAAGCTTTCAAGGTGAGTGAATTTTATTGAAATTGAGCGGTGGATATGCAGAATGGGTGGAAATTAAACTGCGTCAACCCATGACATGACGACATCAGCATGAGCTTCTGTAGCAGCGGGGGGAATGGGAACAAGATACGTCACAGCTCTCGTGGCCCAGCGAGGAAATGGATTAAAACTCATGCAAATGACTTTGTCAGGGATTAAATTTCATACACATTAAATAGAATTGAAGGGCTTGGGGAGGTGTGATCACGTGCAGAACCCGAGGTGGACAACCTAGAATGTTCCACGTAAATTCATTTTGTATGAGAGTGGGAGGAATAATGTGCATGTGACTGGTAGCACCGAATTCCAATATTCGGGCAAGATGTCTCCATTCCACCTCAAGTCAACTGAATACTAACAACTCATTGGAAGGCAACCTCCCATAACCAAACCAAAACCAACTCTGGAGTTTACTCCAGAGTCCTACAGTTTACTCCAGAGTCCTAGCGTCTGGAGATTCCAGCACCAGGTGCTGATTTCTCAACATAAAACTCCACATTCAATCACAATCATAAAAATAGACTTCGCAGCAGATTTTTTTGGTCACTAGTATCCACCTTTTACATATCAAGGATTTATATTTTTATAAAATATCTAGAATGGTCAAAGCGAAATGTTGACAGAGACCTTTTGGTTACAAGGGTAAAAAGAAAGTAAAATGAGTTTATATTGGTTTATTTTTTTATTATTTTTTTATTTTTATATTATATATTATTGTTTTATGGTTTATATTTTGAGTGGGTTTAATAGTTAAGAAAATTGTTTTTTCCTAAGATATTACAAGTTTAAATTCAGAGGGGATAGAGTATATATATCTTCGTAAATTTTATCAGTTAAATCATTGGACGAAAGAGATCCCTTGTCTCACAAATAAGAAGGTCTCATACACCAATTTGGTGTCTGAAATATATTATACTTTTCAAGTTAAAAATATATAAAACATTGAAATATTATTATATTAAACTAAAGAGAATAATAAAAAGGCAAATTTATTTTATAAAACATTGAAATATTATTATATTAAACTAAAGAGAATAATAAAAAGGCAAATTTATTTGAGAATTGTCATTTACCTTCACTCCAATGTATTGTTCAAATTAAATCCATCGTAGATAGTTTTCCAATTTATTTTAAAGAAAAAATTGTGAAACAAGTTCTAGTGAGTGTGGGTGGGCTTGCTTGAGGTACAAACAACCACGTTAAAGTCGTGACTTTTAAATTACTTTTGATACTCACTATGAAAAAGGGATTACTAAAATTTAGATCTTTGGTGATTCTACGGCATTACTAAAATTTAGATCTTGGGAGATTCTACGGTGGTGATAAACTAGATGTGGGATATCTACTTTGAGAAAATTTTCTTGTTAAAGTTATTTTTACATGAGATACAATTTGCTCATATTCACATTTAACTTAATTTCTTTTCACCACATTTTCCTTTTCAAGGAAAAATAAAAACAGATAATCTCAATTTAATTTCTTTTCACCACATTTTCAATTTAAGGAAAAATAAAGAAGCAAATAATCTCTCAAAGGTGGGTCTCCAATAAGATTCAATATCATAGCATACTCAAGAGCTCAAAGATGAACTATTATAAAATATTTTCCTCCAAATTTATTTTGCATTGTCTACTTTCTAGATGGTTGTATTGTGAATACAACACTGTATTTTTTTTTTTTTTTTAATTTATGTATTGTTACTTGAAAACATTTTGTTATTATATTTTTTTCATTGTTGTTTTTTTGGTTTAAGGATATCTAGATCCAGCTATATCTAGGAATTTTATGATTGACTAGGAAGATATTTATAGTACTATCTTGGTTTCATGGTAGAATCTAAATGATGTAATAACATTAGATTGATTTAGTTGCATGGATTTTAGGATTTTCTCTTTTTGTTTTTAAGGATGGTAGAAATTCTTAAATGTATATATGAAATGCAATATTTCTACATAAAGAAAAAATTATGATTATTTTTCTAAGTGAAAAAATAAGATTTTAACTATATTTCTGATTTAAGAGTGAGAAGTGAAAATGTGCATTTATCCACAAATACACACTTTCATTCTAAAACAAAAAAAAAAAAAAACAAATATGATAGTTTTTTTATGGATTTAGAAAAGAAATTAAATCTCAAGTATGTAAGGACAATATTGAGGACATTTTTTATAACTTTACAACAAAACTCTCAAATTGTATGAACAAGTACTATTAGTGAACTAGTCCCTAAGAGTTATCAAAATTAATAATTACAAAACCCTAATTAAAAGAAAAAAAAAAATGACATTTTGTAAATAGAAAGCAAAACAAACTTTTCAACATTTCAAAATTCCAACTTAAAAAAATATGGAAATAAATTATAAATGCTCAAAGTTAAAGAAAATAATACAATTGCTCTTAGTGATTGGAATTTGTACCTTTATGAATCCCCTAATTTCTCACACAACATTTAGGCCCTTATTACAAAGCAATAGATTTTATTTGGATGTTATTTTGTGTGGGGTTGAGCATCTAGCAAAAGGGAAAGTTAAGGATATTGAAGGTTATCACATAGAAATCCTAAAAATTAGAGGCTTCATTCTTATTCCTTGCATTCATAGACTTTTCAATATAGTATTTGAATAGGGTTTCCTCGAATTAATAGTCTCATTGTTCTTACTTTTAAAAGTGTGCAAAAAAATAACCCCTCATATCATAGAACCATTATGAATAGTCTTGTTTTAGCCAAGTTAAATGGGATCGTTCTAAAAAAGAAGATTAGCTCATGGTTAGAAAGTCATGGGAAAATGGCTAAAGACCATGTTGATTTTAAAAGTTATCATTCAATTGTGGACCACTTAATTACTCTTAGGATTATTGTAGAGGTATGTTAAAATAATAAAATGAAACTCCTTTTCTATTTTGTTGACTTTAGGAAAGATTTTGATATGATGCCTAGAAATAACCTATGAAAGAGATATACGATATAAAGATTCTTTTTGGGTTGGAGTTGCTACAATAAGGTTGTGCAAGAAAATAATTTATAAATTTAAGAATAATGAGGGTTGGTTAGAAGAAAATAACTGTAATGTAGGGGCTAAGCAAGGCTATCCTTTGTTCCTACCCTTTATGTTATTTATATTGACAAGTTAGATGCATGCTTGGAAGAAGCAAGTTGTGCTAATCGCTACTTTGGCTAGGATAGTCATCATCCTTGAGAAAAGAACAAAACTTGCAAAATATGCTTTCTCTCATTAGAGATCCTTCACTACAAGCATTGCCATAAACACCCCCTCCCCCCTCATTTTCAAACTATGATAATGCTAGAGTCGGTCATTGCGAGTTGGACATTTAATTGATGTAAACAATATGTAAGGTTGATTGAGTCCTCTTAGTTAAGCCCTGCAAAAAAAAACTACGAATACTACCTAAATTGGTGACTTCTTTGTGTTTCTCACATGGATGGACTTTATATTATAATTTCCACCAATGCAATCAAGAGATGCATAGAGTTTTGCAAGGATGAACTAGGTATGTTGAACCTATTTATATTATGGTTTCCTTGGGGACTTTTAGGGCCAGGAAACCTATGCTTCTCGATAACTTAATGGAAAGGAGGATATCTCATAATAGTTTTTAGACATGAGAAATTCTTACCAATCACAAAGAGTGAATGATTGTCATTTCATTCATGTTACTCAACAAGATATGTTAATCAACATTCTAATGGTGCCAGAGTGAATACATTATTATTCTCATATTGAGTTAGAGACAAAATACCTAGAGAGAAAAAATGGTCATCATAGAGGGCACCATTATGAAAAGCGTTCTACAAGACTAGATAGACATTCTTATAGGAAATTATCATCTACAAGGATTAAGTGATGGAGAGAAAAGGTGTGCTAACATTGCTTTGGATATTCTCACATGCACTTGCTTGCTCTTCTTTAATGAGCAAACTAGTGGTCTTGATAGTCATGCCAAGCATTAACGTTAGATGATGTCTACCAACTATTTGACGAAATCTTAAATGAAATGTTGTGACATGGAATACATTGGTTAGAGAATACCCTTACTGAGGGTGTTTGGGAAGTGTTAGACCTCAAGTCAAATTTTTATCTTGGTCTTCACTTAAAAGGAGAATGCAAATATTTGGGAAACCCCTTTTTGAGAAAACTATTTCACTAGAGATGGAGAAACTAGACATTATTTAATATTGACAATGTGACGTCTAAGATCTGAGATAAGATGATGATTCCTCTTGACCAATAGATGTTAAATTTTGTAGGTAAGTAGTTGCAAGATGGTTGTATGTTGTCTGATTATAGCATTGAGATTCAATCTTGCACTTGGTACTCTATCTTTGCAAAGGATTTTAGAGAAAAGAAACAACATCCTCTTATGAAGCTATAAATGTTTCTCACTCCAGATAGCCTCGCCAAAATTAATCAACATATTTTATAGATACCGTTCATTGGTAAAAAAAACTTAAGTGGTGTTAAATTTATCACCAATATGATACCAACAAATTCTCCTCTACACTTTGAGAAGGTTATTATCTCATCCTTCTATGTGGACAAGGCAATGTTAGTTTTGAATTTAAACACGATCTTATACATGTCAAAAGTAATAAGGAATGATAATATTTCTAGAAGATGGTTTGATTTGTAAGTTCAACAACTTATGGACATTATTGAACAATTTCTATGATTCACTATCTATCTAATTTTTAGGGTCTTTTTTTATGGGTGTACTCCTTATTAATTTGTTTGCCAAATGTTTATTCAATCTAGAGCTTACAAGTGCATTTGATAGGGCCTTGGTTCATGGATAATGTAGGCCTCTTATGAAGTCATGGTGTCTCGACTTCAATCTGCAGTTGGAGATTTGAGTCATAAGCTTTGATTTGGGTGAGATTACTTAGTCTCCCTCTTGAATGCAAGGGCACCTAGTAGTAATGCTTTGGAGAAGTTTGTTTCTCTAGGCCTAAACAATAAGATGGTTGTATCCTCAATTTATGCATATATTTTCATTTATGCAAATTTGAGTAAGGACCTTTCAAATTAAAAACACTAGAGTGCAAGAATATTACTTAGACAAATTAACTACACTATGAGCACATTGCTTTCATAGCGGCTTTATTTTGAGCATGGTTATGTAGTGACTCCCTATTTAATAACAAAGAATTCTCAAGATAATAAGTGAAAAAATATAAATCTTCTTAATAAAAATCCCTAAAAAAGAAAACATAAATAATCTTTTTTTTTTTAAAGTTCTTGAAACAAAGAATCATTCAAAAACCCCAAAGTTGTAGCTTCTACAAAGGATCCTACTACATTCGCTAATAATAGCAATGTAAACTCAAACATAATTATGATTTAAGAATCAAACCCTGATATTACTGCTAGTCTCGAGACTAAAACATTGTTTTATGATGCATGGATTACATACTTCAACCCATAAAATTGGAAAAGGGATGAGGTTCATTCCAACCTATCAAATGATGTAAAGGAACTAGAACTGTTAGAATTCCCCCAAAAATTCCAGCCCTGTATGTTGGATGAAAAAAACAAAAAAACAACAACACAATAATATGCACCAACCCCAAGAGAATTAGAATAATAATAATTATTATTATATAGAAGTAATCAAGCTCATATAATGTCATGATTTTTTCCAAGATAATGTTTAGATACATAAAAATAATTAAACATTCAATTTTTCACTATTGATTAACAACAATCTCGAAAAGCCGTGGAGAATGTATTTTTTTAAATCAATAAAAGATTTTTATACTTACAAACAAGACTCATTCATTCTTTCCTACCACACACGAAGGTTGTGACTTAGAACACAATGGTTTCAATAACGTTAAAGTTTTGGCAAATTATTATTATATTTTAACGTGACACTTACTCTCTATTATTTTATTTTCCCTTCCCAACCTATGCGGTTCATGGGTTGGCATCATCATATTAAAAACCATATTGGTTGGAAGTTTGATTTTGTTATGAAATTAAAAATAGTTTTTAGATATGCAATTTAAAACTTCAAAGAGGAGATAATATTCACATGGCATGGAACATGAAAGTGGTTAGATAAATGTTTTTAGAATTAGATTTGAATTATATATATATAGTTTTAAAGAGGAGATAATATTCACATGGGATGGAACATGAAAGTGGTTAGATAAATGTTTTTTGAATTATATATATATATATATATATATATATATATATATATATATATATATATATTAATAATAATTTAATTTTAAAATCATGGTCAAGTCAAATATCAAATTAGTGTATGAGACTTTTTCTGACTTTTTAAGAGGAGATAGATGTTTTTAACAGTTTTCCAATATTTTTTCTTTGACTTTTCATATATATATATGAAATAGAGATCTCATACACCAATTTGGTATCTGTCTTAGCCGTGACTATATATATATATATATATATATATATATATATATATATATATATATATATAGACCACCGGAATTAAATCCAATTAACACTTTATAAAGAGATCTATTCAAATAAAATGTTAGTTTAATTTTGTTTGCTTAAAAAATTATTTGATGAAATTTAATAATAAAAAATGGCTATTTAAATAATAAATTTAGTAAATTTTAACATGGAAATTCATAAACTTTTATTTTAATTGGAACAAATGTATATTGCAATTTTAGCTACTACAACTTATAGTTCCAATAATTAATAACAAATAATAATTCGCTAAATGATTAAAACCTCAACTAAAAACTATTTACTACAAGATTAATTTACTTTATTAAATAATATTTAATCCATAAAAATCAATTATTAATTTATTTCATAATAAATAATTACAAATTAAATTAAATTGATATAGTTGTCAGAAATATTTTTTAAAGTTTGCTATTGTGTATCTTCTCGCGAAAAAAACAAATATTGCTCATATATTTGAATATGATTTGGCTAGTGTTATTTTTACTACATATAAAATCAAGATCAAGATACATGCGTGATAAGAATATTAAGCCAATTAAAAATTTCATTTACTATGTAACTTGATAAAAGTTAGGATTAGTTTTAAGAGAAAATAAAAAATAAAATTTCATAAAATTAAAGGTGTGGTTTAAATAATTAATATTAATTAGTTTTTTTAGCATACATATTATTATAATTTATCATCTGTAGCATGGTGGTTAAAATGAAGTATTAGATTATCATACAAATGTTTTGACCATTGACCATCATTGTAAGAAAGGAGGAATGAAGTGCAATTATTATTTGGTTGTTAAAGGCAATCGAGAAGAAGAGGAAACCATTAGATTATTTATTAAATATAATTTAATTGGTCATTTAGAAATGGTTTCTTTTTTAGATATTTTGATTAAGTCTCAGGGTTCAATAACTAGGAGAATAAATATAAATTAGAAATAAAAATATGTTTACCTCCTAGTTAAACTATGTTCTATATACAAATGAAAGGAAATTAAATCAAAGCAAAAGAGAAAGAAAGGAGAGATGTTACCTAGGCAAGAGAAGGGTTGAAACACATCTTGAAGGAAAACCAAGAGATGGTCCTACCACTATGTGCCACRATACCAAGATCATTTTTGTGAAATACCGAKAAAACCCACCTCCAAAGAAATGMTATATATACAAGAGAACTACATCCATCAAATAAATAATGGAAAGTTATTCACAAGGAATGATAGATCAAGTGTTCCCTCCACTCTAATGTGTTTTCCTTGTAGCTAGTCTRTTGGTAGCTCTCCTTGGARAGAGATTGAAGAGAATCGAAGAAACCTCAAGGGAAAAACCCTATATCCAAGCTAAATGGTGTAATAGAATGATGAAACCAAATCAAAAGAGAGGAGAAAATAGTGAGGAAAAGCCTATGTTATAAGAGGAGTTGATAAGAAAGTCAGTCTACACATCCCAAGACCTTGAGAGGAAAGGTGGAGATCGAGTTGCAAATTTGGCAGAGTAACAATACTTTTTGAGAAAGAGACTCAAACCCTAAAAAGGTATGAAATGAAGGCAATTTATAAAAAAGGAAACCACACAAGGGGGTCTAGGGTATGCAAAATAATCATTCAATAAAATTTGGGCTAGTTTGGGTTAGTAAGAAGAGCATCCCTCGTTAAGTAAGATATCACACATGCATTTTTCTGTTATTGAAGAATTAGGGTATTTTCTTTTAAACATCATGGAAGCTAGGAATGGAGTCATGGCATAAGGTGAAATGGGTTCGTAGAGAGAATGAATATTCCAGAGTGTTTCTTAGAAGTGGATTTGAATCAATAATTAGGTTATGGCGTAAGTTTTTTAGCAATAACTTTAAACATTGCCTAACAAGTGAAAATTTAATGAAACACTTATTTTTGCATACCTAGATCTTCGAAATAGTAATAGTTTGGATAAATTTGGAATTTGGGTTTAATTAGATATATTATCTAATCCAACATAGAATATTTGAATTTTCTCTAGCATTGATTTTGCAAGGGCATGCATGCATTTTTCAAATGCATTCAAGGTTAATTTTCATTTTTTGAAAATTTGGCAATGTTGTGATGTTTTTTCACAACAACGACTCTTTGTGTTATGGTGTAGGGTGGTATAGAATGTTCCAAGGAACACTCAAGAACTTGTAAATCCACATTTGGAATTGTAATGAAGMTTTAACATGCATTTTAGTAAAACATGACAAAATTGGTAAAAAAAGTGAAAGTGTTCATTTTGTAGATCCATTGTGTGCATATAAAGAATAATTTAGAAAATCTRATAGATTGGTTTTCTAAGAAATGGTGTTGACTTAATCCATCTACTCTACTCTTGGATATCATGTACTATACTCATGTATAGATTCTCATGAACTTGAGTAACCTAAGGTTAATTTGCACTTTGTTTTTTATGCCTATAATTCTATTTTCTCAAGTTTTGCATATATTTGGCTTATGAGAGTTTGTCAATTGTTCCAAGTCAAATATTCTTGTAATTGATGAGAAAAAAATGGTAGTAAATAAGACTTTCATCCATCCTTTGAGTGGTTACCATCATAAGCATACAATTACTTGGGATGCAAATTTGCTTTACATACAACATTCTTATAATAAATTTGTACACACTTGACTAGTATGATTCATTTTGAAATTTGTTTTGGATATTTTCCATGGCCCTCAACATTGGATATTGATCATGGATATCTTGAAGTAGGGGAAACAACCTCAAGTAATGCATTGAAGGTAGAAAATTTTATAGACTAAATAAGGAAAATACACTTATAGGTTTAATAGAAACTAAAGAAGCCTTAGGAGAAACACAAGACTACACATGATAAGCATAGCATTGAAAAGACTTTTCAAGTAGGAGATAGAGTTTGGTTGCACCTTAATAACAGAAGGTTACAAGGATCGGGGAAGAAAATCAAAGCGTTGACATACGACCTTTCAAAATATTAGAGGAGGTAGGAAACAATGCTTGCAGATTCAGGTTTCCACTTTATATGCACATGTACTCCATCACAAATCTAGAGAACATAAAACTCTATGATCCATATATGCTTGATGAGGATGAAGACATACAAGTCTTACCTTCCATTGAATATATGGCATCAAATGCATAAGAAAAATCACCGAAGGATATGATTCTACAAAACAATATCAAAATGACTAGAAAGGGTTAACAATAACTTCGGCAAGTGAGATTGAAGGGTCGGCTACTAGCCAAGGCCAAATGGTACTCCAAGGGGAAAGTTGATGAATTATTTTTTCACCTCCTACAAAACTAAATCTTTTGGAGACCTGAAAATCCTCTGAAAATGGGGAGAGATGACCCAAAATGAACCTACATAGGAACCACATGAATTTATCAATACTCTAGATGGGGAAGATTAGAATTTGGGACATCATAAAGACGATGTTGATTTTGTTAGATTTAGTTCAACTTCTGACATGTTTTCGGGGTCATAAACAATGATTTTTAGGCTCGATGTCATATGAGGATTTTCATAAGATTGCCTCATCCATGGTAGAAATTGTTCTTGTCGTTGTGATCTTTATAACAAGCTAACATGCACTTAAAATTGATCCAGATTATTTTCGGCATGAAATGAGAGAGGAGATATAATAAAGAAATGTACAGAGATATATCAGATATCCAATAATATAACAGATATATATCAGAGATATAACCATAAACACAGAGATACAATAATACACAATTTCCATTAATGAGAAAAATGTACAAAACTGTAGAAATACATAGTGAAAGACTCGCTAGAATGGTGGCGGCTTATCTTTGAGAAGAGATGTGACGAATACACTCATTCACAAGAAGATGATTGTTACAATGAGGCTCCAAAGGAATTTTTTAACATAAATAAAATCCAAAACCCTAACCCCGAAAGATGAAAAAGTTTTGTGGACCTCGTTTTGGTTAGTTTGGTGTATCAACTTCTCGGGGGCGTAACTTTGGCATACGATCTCTGTTTTGGGAGCACGATAGCTCGTTGGAAAAGGTATCGAAGAGGAGATTCATTTTGTAGGCTCAATCAGAGCCTTTCATTATATTTAAGGTGAATGATCATGAAAAATGGCGTTTAGGCCCTCAAAAGGGCCCTCGAAGTTTGGGAGCCGAAAAACTGCTAAAAATAGTAAATTTCCAACAAACTGTTTTGAGCCAGTTGGAATATGTGGGTGGCCACCAATATCCAACTGGATCAATCATACCTCCTTAGGAATAAATGGTCTCCATTGTGTTGAGTTCTCGAGGAAGAGGGGAAATCATTTGATGAATCTGAATCTTGGTGAATTGCTTTCCTTGTTGGAGAAGTTGTTATGCTTAGCTTGTTGAAGGCTGTCACGAACCTGTTGCTGGCGGGGTTAAATATATTCAACCAAACTGTTGTATCTTGGCTTGACTGGGTAGTGTGTAGGTACCATTGTAGGTGAAGAAACAATAACTTCTTTCTCTTCTGCAATCTGCTTCTGTTGGAAAGCAAGGTCTTGGGCCAAGGCTGCATTGGTTGCAATGTCCTTCTGTTCACCTTTTGAACAGATTGTGAAGAGGCTGAATTTTGCAGTATGAGAGATTAACTCGCGGAACTGTTTTGGTGGGAAATTAGTTAGAACTACCTCTGGTATCCTATAGAGATGACCCCTTAGAGTAACAATGACACTACGGGGTCGAGACTCATAAATAGCCTGGTGCTTCCACATATATGGCTGGCCCAAAAGAACATCACAAATATCTAGCATGGAAATATCACATAATACCTCATCATTGAAGGGTTGGATTCTGTATGACAATCAACATTGTTGGCTGAAACGAAGATCTCGTCCCTAGGGAAGCCACCCGATGTTGTATGGTTGCAGGTGTGGTGTTGTCGACAATACCAACTGTTTGACAACCTCTACTAAGATTAGGTTCTTCTATGTTCTGTTATCAATAATAAAATGCAGTGGGGTCCCCTTCACCCACATATGTGAATGAAAACGACGCTCCACCTCTTCAGGATCTACTGGTTCTTTTGGTTGAATTTTTGCGGTCGTGACAGTAGCAGTGGGGTCTGTGTCGATGATCTCTCTTCTCCCATTATTTTTCGAAACAGATTTTGAATCAGGGCTCGACTCCTTTTCTTCAATCTCGACCACTAATGATTGTTTTGAGCGACATTCAACAGTGTTGTGCCAAAGGATTTTGTGGAAATCGCACCACTTTCCAATGTCCTTCTTCGTCTTTCGATTACCCTTCTTTTCCTGTGGCTTGGACTAGTTTTCTAGAGGTCGGTTGTTAGGGTCATCTTTACCATACTTCGGTTGTTGTAGATTTACAGACCTGGACTCCCGTTTGTTCTGGTGCCTAAATTTCTTCTCGATTTTGACAAAATATCGATATGAAACTCCCAATGATGAGATGTCCAGTAAATCCATTTCAGTTTGGATTTACCTGTGCAGAGCCCCACAATATTTCAGAACCAGATTTCGCTGGGAGTCTTTGATACCCAGCTTGGTGCGCAAGATATAGAAAGTATTTGTGAACTCCCATACTGTTTTACCTCTCTCTTACCGCAACATGGTCCATCTCATCCACGGGTTGTCATAGTTACCAACAAGGTAATATTGTTCCTTGAACGCATCCACAAAAAAATACCAAGTGGGATCGACCTCATATATTCCAGAATCCTCTGTGGAACTTTGCTCCCAGTAAGTTTCCCACCAATGTTTGACATGGGGGAGAGCCTTAAGAAGTGTGAAGGTGATATTTTCCCTATCGAAAAAATTGTGAATAGAGAAATAACTTTCTAGCATATTTAACCATTTTTATAGGGAATCCACATCGGTCCGACCTTGAAATACGGTAATATCAAAATTAACTTGTACCTTGAAAGGATAGGTGCCTCCAAAGTGGTCATTTGATGAAGACATTCCTGCTATTATCAACATGCATTGAAGGATGTGGGAAAAATTCTCCATCAGTTTGTCCCTCTGTTGCGTGAGAGATTGCTCAAGGAACATATTAATATAATGTTTTGCTCCGTCGTTTTTCTTTTCTTCTATCATGGAGGGTTTATTGGGCATGCGAGAGAGATTTTCCTCAAGAGAGACAATCTTGAGACCCAACTTTCTATACTCAGACCTCGTTGGGGACATGCATTGAAAAAGGATCAAGAGCATCCTGCTTTTATACCACTGATCCAGATTATTTTCGACAAAAAATTAGAGGGGAGATATAATAAATAAATGTACATAGATATATCAGATATCAAATAATATAATGGAGATATATCAGAGATATAACTATAAACACAAAGATACAATAATACACAATTTCTATTAATGAGCAAAATGTAGAAAACTGTAGAAATACAAAGCGAAAGACTCACTAGAATGGTGGTAGCTTATCTCTAAGAAGAGATGTGATGACCATGCTCATTTGCAAGAAGATGATCATTACAATGAGGCTCCAAAGGCATTTTTTAACATAAATTAA
>JASDQU010739207.1:58139-69554 GCA_032191745.1 Picea mariana | reverse complement strand
TAATAATATCCAACATGACTGTATTATTTTAATAATAAAGGTTAATGTGGATTGAATTTTTTTTACCTTATCCCGCAAAGTGGTTCTTGGTATCTTCCCCAAACTTTTTTGGCATTCAACTACCGCTTTATAGTCGTACTTATAACTAAGCTGGAGGTATTCCTCCTTGGTTTCAGTACCAAACTTGTCACCCTGCATTGCATAAGAGTATGTATTTTTTATGTTATTCGTTACAATTACCTAAAACTTTTAAGGTGATACAAATAAGATATTTAGGTACTTACAATTCGTGACTGCAACTTCAAGTAGTCGCCCTGGCCTAGCCTGTGCTGGCCACATTTGGCAAGCCTTGCTTTTGTGGCCTTTGACGTGTCAGTCAACCTATAATCAAAAGTTTCAAGTATGTTAATATATACCACAATTTTATTTACATCTAAAACAAATTGAAGGTATTCAATTGAAATTGCAATTTACCTTCTGGGACCAAAGGGTGTTTTTCCTTCATATGTCAATTTCTTCTCTTTTTTGTCCTCAATGAGGGCCTTCCACTCCCTCTCTGGAATCATCAAAGGACACTCATACCTATCATTTTGTTTCAAGTTATTCCTATTTGTTTCGCGCGCATATTTTAAATATTGGCTAGTCGCAGCGATGGCCAAGGTCTTATTAAATGTATCTACACCAAAAAGGATTTCTAGATAATCCATCAATTCGTTTTTGAGGAGGCTGGAATTCTGGGAATTCCACCTCTCCCGTATGGTGGGCCCAAAAATTGGCAAAGCCTTATTCTCCAAGGACTTGTAAAAATAATTGTTCCCTACACGCAAAATGATTATATGATTATTAATTTAAAAATAATAATTTAGATGATTTATATTTGTCTACATAGAGAACATGAAAAAAATAAAATTTTAAAAATTACCTGGGACTTTAACCTACTTTAATGGAAGCCCTTCCTTGTTGACCATAAAGGTGCCCTTAAGGGTCCCTGTGCTAGTCACACATATTTCTTTAGGAAAATAAACCATATATTTTGTCAAATCATCAGCCTCGTCTATGTCACCACCTCCGGAGCCTACCTGTGTGGCCTCTTCCTCGGTGTGTGTGTCATGGATCCCACCTAATGGTGTGGAAGGTGGAGATCTGAATAACTGTGTCATGGAAGCTATACGAGGACCTGCATCGGGACCCTGTGGCATCTATGCAACGCCACTACTACTGATACCATGCATGTCGATGTCAGCAGGATCCAAAAATATCTATATAAGAAAGAAAACAATTTTTTGTTTAGATAATGTAAAAGTTAAAAATCAAGCTTTCATAATTGATCTTATGACATAAAATAAAACCACTTGAAATTATGGTTATTACCTTATATGTCTTAAGCCTTGTCATAACTTCTTTGATCCTTTCTTCGACCTCAGGAGTTTGATCTAGAATATCTAACAAGTGAGCTAGTTCCTTGTTTCCTTTATTGATATTTTTCTAATTAAAACCATAGGGTCAGGGGAATCATACAAATCCCTTTCATCAAGCAAATAATCATTAACATCATCTCCCGCCGACTACATATTCGAAAAAATAAATGATAATTCAGTTATGTAAACAAATAAAATAATTGATCGCCACAGAAATAAAATGCACATTAAATGCAATTCAAAAATTGTTGTTCATTAACCTATTCTGAGGTCGCTCTTGATTTACCATGATCATACTACCACATTACAGTAAAATTAGAACCGTGATCATTATCATGAGAAATAAATTCAAATTTATGAGAAATTCAAATGTTGATAACAAAAATAAGACACACTGAGTACTAAACAAACCGAAGCTCTCCAAATGGATTAACACCGTAAAGAACATAATGAAAATCATAAAATATGAGAACCATTTCTTGCAGGTTGGGTAAATTAGTATACGTACCACCCCAATAATAGAAACATCTATATCTATTCGATTCAAATTGTAATCAATCAATAACTCTTCCCCTGCAGCTATTGATTTTATTGCACATACGAATACACAGTTTCCTTCATGCCCCTCAAATATGCAATTGGGTTTCTTATTTGTGGTCACAAGTCATGTACTATTTATAAACATTGCAATATTCCTCATTGCTTTTGGTCTTCCGTCAATATAGATAGTTGTTCCTTTATTTTGATCATTGTCTTTTAGTTGTATATAATTTGCAGCCAAGCCAAATCTTTGCATACTTTTTGTATATTGGACTATTTGTAGATATAACAGGGTCTGAAGCACTCCATCACTTTAGTTAATCCGTCGTAACAGACCTTTATTCCATTGATGGAGAATATCCCCAAGCCATGTAATGACGATGGAGCAATCCGATATATCCTTTCGTTTACACAAAAATCAATGTTTATTTCAGGAAGATCCTTGGGTACCCATTTTTTCACTATATGTTTGTACCTCAAGGGCACCTCGATGTCGTTTATGCTCTCATGATCATAATAACATGATCCCCCTTTCGCAAGAAAAAATTCCATGTGTCTATGGAATTTTCTTCTGATCTTCTCACCTCTAATTGATCTCCTCTTGTTATACCTACTAGATGTCTCACTTTCCTCTATTCTACCTGAACTTCCCTCACTCAATGAAGATAGATCTGACAAATACCCATTTTCTTGTATGTCCTACAACAACATTAACGACATAAACAGTCAGTCAATTAAGATGTAACACTAGTTCATTACTAGTATCATATTAGTATCACAGTAAGCTCATAATGATTACCATAGTGTTACTCTTTCACAATTGTATTATTCTCTATTACTATTGGTATACTATTTCGGCATTATAAGGGCATGTTTGGAGTCAAATGATATCAACACCAAGAAAGACACAAAATTTTGAGATATTTTTATTTTCTTACAAATTCATGTTCTATGACTCTCCCTGTCTATTGTTTTCCATATTTTTGAGCTTTGGACTTGAAATGGTTAGAGTGGGATAAGGGGCACTCATATCATCTATTTTTTCCAATGAAAAATTGACCCAAACTCGATAGGAACTATGCAAAAAAATTAGGATTCCACTTCTATTTTGGGAATTTTTCTCATGTAACTTTACCCTAAGAGTTTTTGGACAATTTAAAGACAACCCAAATCATGGTATTTCTGAAAAAAAATGAACAAGAAAGGTGGAACTTTAACTCACAGAAAAGACTACCCTCGTTGGAAATATGAATATTATTTCAAATACATGAATATACCAATACTAGACTACAATGCCTATGTTGAACAATTAAGTGGACCCTAATAACACTGATAATACAAATGGAGGTCACGACTAGGGAAGAGGGAACTGAGGTGGTTAAGGTGGAGGATGTGATTCCTCAACCCAAGGAGAAGAAACAATAGAAAGGTAAAGGTGGCCTATACATGTCAAAAGGGAGCGAGCAATTGAGAGTAAAGTACATTCTTAAGTAACAAATGCGAGAGTTGTTATTGATTCGTAACCCATTGATGGATACAAAATTGTAAAGGCTAAGGCATGGGTGCAAGTTATTGACAATAGGATAAGCGATGTTGTTTTCCATTTCCTTGACTCACTCCATCCAAAAAAGGACAAATTTTTTAATTACCTTGACTCACTCCATCCAAAAAGGACAAATGGGACAAGCCGTTATTCAAAGGCCACGATTACATATTGGTCAGATTAATGGTGAATGGACATTGTGGCTAAGTGGACATTGCATGGGATTCATTATGACATTTGTAATTTTCACAACTCCCAAGGTATCTTCACAATTCCTGAGTTCATTCACAACTCTCGATGCAACATTACAACTCTCAAGGAATTGGTCAGAATGGCATAGGCAGTTTGGGGATATTTTTCATGCGCATGGATCTCTCATGCCATCCCACGTTACAAATATTGGAGTGATCAACTTGTTTGCGCATTTGGAGGCATGTGTCACATAGTTTTATGGATGACCTCCTAGTTTGATCGATGTTGGATATTGACAAGAAAACATGCTTCCTAGACAAGACCTTGATGGCTAAGATGTTTGTGGAAATGAACTTGGGAGATGGATTGCTTGAAGGAATTGATATCCAGGTGGGGAATTGTCCTTATTGCTAGGAGATAGACAATGTCAAGATTCATTTTTGGTGCTCCATCCTTCATATGTATGGTCACCTTATGTAAAATTTCCCTAATAAATATACACCCAACGATGAGGAAGAATTTCAAGAGTGAATAGAGGACATTACCAAGCTCGCAATTGATCTATTTCAAATAGATCAATTTCACGTCTATTTTAAATTGATCAATTTCACATCTATTTCAAATAGATCAATTTCACGTGTATTTAATAGTATTTAAAATTGATCTTTTATGTCTATTTCATGTGGATCATGTTTATTTGTTATTACATATATATTATATGGCAAAGAATGACCCTTCCCGGGTTTTAATTAGTCATGTCCTTAAAAGATAGGATAATTGAAGGTTCGAATAATGGAATGTTTGTTGAAGTAGTTTCAATGGCACACTATGCTATATTACATGTCCTCACGTTATCCTAAGGTTTTGGCAAGGTGTCTCGGGTGAGACCTTCCTTGTAACAAGGGATTGATATGCCAATACTACACTACAATGCCTATGTTGAACACTTAAGTGGACCCTAGTCTATTTATGAAGCCAACATTTGGTTCAATTGTAAAGACCCAATCTTTCTAAATGTCAGACCTTTGTAATATGGAGGATTGATCATACTAGGAGTTAGTAGGGTTCTAGTGGAAGGGAAAGAAATTAATACTAATCTTTCTATGAGTAGTATCTACAACCCAACGAGAAAACCAAGGTCTAAAGGTTTTTTTTTTCATACACTAGTCATCAACATGGAAGAGGTCCAAGTTAGTTTTATGCTTAATTCATCACAGAATTCAAAAATCCTAAGACTAAACAACAAAAATTGCATTGAGCAAAATTGCATTGAAATTTTGGACCCATTGATTTCTCTACACAATTGGGCCCATTTGCAAAACTTGGTACCTAAATGAAGAGGTAAGCTGACAAAAGAAGGATTGGTAGGAGGCCCATTGACCCTGTTGTGCATCATTTTTTTTTAAATATTTCAATACAAAACCTAAGCATACCAATTTTGGCGGTGTCATTTTTGGTGCTCTGATCAAATCCCTCTTGGCTCTGATCAAATCCTCCTCTCTGCCCTGACCTCCTCCACGTGCCCTCCTGTTCGTGTGACCTACCTCCTCTGCATGTCCTCCTCTCTACCCTAACTTCTTCTCCTTCTCCTAGATCACGCAACTAGCTATGGGCTCCTCTCTATTGATCTCACCTTGGCCTTATCCTAGCTCTCACAACTAGCTACGACCTCCTCTCTCCTTCTCCTCCAGTTAGCTCGTGCATGGGGATCTCACATGATCGGCCTTCTCCTCTAGTTAGCTCATGTGCGAGGATGAAATGGGTCTTCTCCCCCAGCTAGAACTCTCCTTCTCCTCCAGCTAGCTCTCTCCTTCTCCTCTAGCTAGCTAGCACGCAGGGATGAAATGGGTCTTCTCCTCCAGCTAGCTCGTGCAGGGATGAAATGGGTATTTTGTTTTTTTGTTTTCAAATTTTGTTTTGTTATTTTTTTTGTTTTTGGTATTTTTTTTTGTTTTTGTTTTTATTATAGTTATATATAATATATATAATTTATATCATGGATGAGTATAAAAAATCCTAGATTCTATCAAGATTATAGGGTTACTTCAACCCTTACACTACCTAATCAAATATGGGAAGAGATATTAATGTATTTCATAATAGTATTACCAAAATTAGAAGATAAGGATTGACTGAAAAAATTATGGAACTCAAAGTTCATATACTACAAGCCAAGTGGAAAACATATTCATGAATGAAATTCATAGGCTTTGTGGATTTTCTAAGGTAATAGGAAGTGATAAGATCCAAAATTCATAAGAAAATTTTGGAAGGGTTTATGGAATATAATAGGAACAACATTATCCATGACTTCAAGATATCATCCACAAACAAATGGTCAAACTTCAAGATGAAGAAGGAACATTGATTCCTAAACTAGAAAAATTTATAGGTTGATGATGTCTTTATCTTCAAAATAGAAAAATTACGGAGTACCTAATAAAATGGAAGAACATGGATCTAGAAGGAGATGCATGGGAAGATGAGAAATTCATGAAGAAAAACCATCCATCAAAATATTTGAGGAAAAATATTTTTAAAGAAGAGGACTATGTGAGGTTCCTAACCCACATTCACTATTATGATATTAGTTATAGTTAGGTCAACATAGTGTGTATGATACATCATGCCACATTTATCTCCTATTTATAAATCAAGGAGACCTATTTGAGTATTTGACTCATATTGTGCATTTGAACATCTTGTAATTGGAGTCTATTCTCTCAAAGTGTCTTTTTATATACTCATTCACTTGTTCTAGGTGAGACATTACTAAAATTGGTGTCAATTGATGTTAAATGGGTTATTTGGTACATAATAGTGTGCTCATTATGGAGGATAGAGAAGGAGATATTCTTGTGTACTTTTGGGATGTGACTACAGGTGCCAAGGATGGCTTACTAGTTTTAAGGCTAGCTTGTTGATGATCTTTGGTGGAGTGACTAGATTTTGTTAAGAGTGATTCATGGATATGGGGAGTTTGTAGCTAGGAATTTCTTATGGTTTACCTAGCTAGGGTTGGATAGATTTACTTGTACCATCTTGGATTGAGTTTTTGGTATGTATGTGTGCTTCATATTATGTGTGTGTGTGTGTGTGTGTGAATTATTCAAGCTATCCAAATTTCATGTAATTTTGTATTTGAATTGTAGCCCCCTCCTCATATAAGTTATCCTAGAACTAATCACATAAGCATGGATGATAACCTTTTCCATAAATCAAACAAATGGTGAAATTATCATAATCTCAACACTAACAACTCGAATGAATGTAAATTCCTTCGACATAAGAACTCTTCTTCTTCCCAACAAGGCTCATGATCTCCCATGGTCAAAGTTACTACGACTTGATAGTGCACTTCTAGTAAACAAAATGATGCATCTCAATTCAACACTTCTTTAAGACAAGATATCCTTCCTCAACCTACCAAAATTACTTCTCCTCTTGAACCTAGGTCAACATAAAAAACCATCAAGTCACTCCCTCTGACACAAGCATTGGGTGATGTACCTCTAGATTACCCTTAGACCCACTCTTACCTCATAGGTTGCCTCAAAATTAGGGAGAAAGTGAAAATACACTCAAAATTAATTTACACTCGTGAAACCCAACTACATGCCAAGTTAATTCACACCCATCATGTATCAGTGGGAAATTACATCCCATGATGGGTTATAGTTGGGCATTGTACCTCCACCCCTCTCAAAATTTCTTGAAATGAAATCACATTCCTTGGGAACCTATGTCATTCATGAGATAAAACTTCCTCCTCTATGTTGATCCTTTGTCTTATCCCTTCCAATGGTGTGCCACCATCGATGGGTTCTCTCTTGAACTAATTGTTATTGTGTTGTTGGCTTTGGTGAACTTGGATTTAGTCGTCGAACCTATGGGTGGAAACTCATTTCCACTCATTTGGGTCTCCTAAAGAGCAATTACCATGGAGCATTTTGTCATTTGATGGATGAAACACAACAAAATTCACTTAGTTATCCACCCTAGTCCTTATAACTATTATATACCATTCTATCTTGGAAGTTGTATGCATGGGGTTGGCTTAGCATTGTGTTGGTCCTTTACCCTTGGCATAGTTTGTTGGAAAGCTTGGATTTTATCATATCTCCAATTGGGGATTTGTCTTCACATCAACATTGGTATGGATGCCAATACATATTTGACTTGTGTAGCTAACCCATGCACTAAATCCATCAACATACTAATCTAGACACAAGTTACAATTATAATCCATACACCTAATTTATGCACCTACCCACACACCCAACCCTTGCCCCTAATGCATGCAACTAGAGCACACAAATAACCATTATTAATGTTAGTGTTGGATTAAGGGTGGATGTAGTTATCACATCAACCCAAGAACTTTCACCCCTAATGTGCTAATTACTCCTAATTCCAAACATGGCCACCGAGGCACTAACCCAAAACCACTATTCTAATCCACCCAAATATCCTAATGCACTTAACCCACACAATTGACCAATGTAGCTAATTGATGCAATTAACTCACACAATTGACCAATGTAGCTAATTGATGCACTTAACCCACACACTTAATTTGGTGCCCCATGAATGAACTTCTCCACGATAGAAGGAAAACCCACTTCATTGCATTATCATTCCATGTTGCTAACAAACCCATTTTCCATAATATTATATTTGGGTACTWGTAAGGCTTAGAATAATTCAAAASCATACATAGATGCATTATTAAAATGCAGTGGAAACAATTCAACAAATTCTTAATGATTTCAGGGAAACCATGCCCATGTTCAACATTAAGCACATTCACATACACATATCTTGCATGAATACAACGTCAGTGTCATGATGGAGAATATAATAAAATTTGAGAATTATTAAAAGAGAGAACACTTGTTTTTTTAACAAGAGATGGTCCAAGAAAGTCACTACATAAAAACAATTCATTGCCCGACCATAGTCATCTAGTGTAGATGCCACCACCAGCCTAGGCTATGAGACCACCAAGGTGAAGAAACCATCTACATGCTTACATATCATTCAAACCAACCCATTTCTCTCATGAATCGATGAATTTATGCACTATAAAGTAGCACATGCGCCTCATACAATGATCAATCAACTATAAATATCTCTTCCATGCCATACACAACACAAGGGAAAATGTTTTCTTTCTCTACTCAACAATTTGTCAAGCATCTCCTTCCTTTTTAGTGTCGTCATGTAGGAATAAAACGTCCAATCCACTTATTGCTTTATGGGAAACCTAGTGGAGTATTTCCTTAGCTCTTAAATAATTAATAAGAAACTATTTCATGGGCATGGGGTTAAAGGCTTTCTAATTTTCCTTGCCTCTATGCTTATCTACAACCATCTATATCTCTTCCAAGGTTTGATATTCCCTCATCATCTCATCATCTTCACTCACAAATTCTTGAATCAGAGGACGATGTCATTAGCTCGTCATTTTTATTACTGTTGTCATCGACCTAGTATTATTATTGTCATCACAGTTCTGAAAATTTCCATAGTTAAAGTGCTATCATGAGGCAGTATGCACTCTAAGTAATGAATACCATGTCAGATCAAGATCTACATTCTATGCATTGAATTACATCACCGGGTTTTAATGAATTCTCAACTCCTTGAAACCAAAATCGATCCTGAAAACCAAATCGATCCTGAAACCCAAATCCATCCTTGATGATAATCTAGATAGCCATAATTTAATTCTTTGGATACCCACTATGATGCTTGCAATACTCTCTTGGTAATAAAATAATTGTAGATATTTTAAAATATTCAATCACACCCTTTGTGGTAGACACCATATGGGTTGGGTATGCTATTTACATGTAGCATTTTGGATGTTGTATCAAGAAAATATTTTCCAAGGTGCATTCATGCAACAATCCTTATTCAGATGGATTTAATATTTAGAAGGAGAACATTTAGACTTCCATCAACACTCATCATAGCCCCAGCATTATCAAATTTCCCACAGTAATTTGGAGCATAGAATATGGCGACTAGCTGCCTGTCTGCATAGGGTTTTGTCAATACTCCTCACTATGATCATGTAGAAATACCGATCAATATCTTTTCATGTTGACAAACTTTGGATCTTGTCATTCTCTTCATCATAGGCATGTACTTTGTCTTATTTCATGTTCTTGTATGCCACATACATCTTAATTTGTCCATGATAGGGCATGTTGTACTGTAGTGACAGAGTGCCTTAATGCACATTGTTATTTTGTCAATGCCAATGAACACCAATGTCTCTCATCTATTTGAAATCAATGCCAATGCCATCAATGCCAACCTGTATTTCCATATTTCCAATATCTCTATAGACAATTCTTCAATGATGGACCACCTTTCTTGAGTCATTTCTGGATACATTCTTACAGAACTTGACATAGTACTAATTCAAACCTTGTGGTACAACATTTTTGTATAGGTTATGCATCAAAATTTTACATGGTTAGACTATATAGTTGCCTAATTAAAACCTTGTGATACAATATTCTTACAGAACCTTGTGATACATTCTTACAGAACCTTGTAGTACATTCTTACAGAACCTTACGGTGAAACATGGTTAGTGGTACTAATTCAAACCTTGTGATACATTCTTACAGAACCTTGCAGTACTATGCATCGAAATTTGACATGGTTAGACTAGATAGTTGCCTTGAAGGTATGGGAGGATTTAGATACTTAAGGGTGTTTAATGTCTCCACATAATACTTAAGGATGGTTTGATTATTGAATTACCAGGTCGATTTGATGTCACAGAAGCTTCAATTCACCCACCACAAATGTCATCTTGCACCGACCCCACATAGTGAGCAGTGAATGGGACCAACATTGAAATTTATTCAAACTGCGTATGTATGCATCGAAATTCGACATGGTTAGACTAGACACATGCCTTGATGGTATGGGAGGGTTTCAAGACTCAAGGATTTATGATGCCCCCACATAATATTTGAGATCATCCACATTTGCATCAAAATTCATCATGATGCACCTCTCATTGTCATCATTCATCATTCCCTTCTATATAATCATTGTCGAAACTATCTTGAAATTTGACATGGAACTTCAAATACACCCATCAAAAATTTCTTCCACCGACCCCGCACAATGGGCAGTGAATGGCCAACGTTGAAATGTTTTCAATATGTGCCCGTATGGATCAAAATTTGACGTGGTTAGACTAGATAGTTTCCTTGAAGGTATGGGAGGGTTTTGATACTTAAGGATGTTTGATGTCACCGCATAATACTTAAGGAGGGTTTGATTATTGAATTATCAAGTCAAGTTGATGTCACATAAGATTCAATTCACTCACCACAAATGTCATCTTGCACCGACCCCGCATAGTGAGAGGTGAATGGGGCCAACATTGAAATTTCTTCAAATTGTGCATGTATGCGTCGAAATTCGACATGGTTAGACTAGACACATACCTTCATGGTATGGGAGGGTTTCAAGACTCAAGGATGTTCGATGTCCCGGCCACATAATCTTTGAGATTGTCCATGTTTTCAATGTTCATAATGGGCGTCTCATTGTCAAATGTCGTTGTTTCCATCTATAGAATATTTGTTGGAACTCTCTTGAAATGTCATGGAACTTCCAATTCAACCACCACAAATTTCATGCATTGACCTTGCATAGTGAGTAGTGAATGGGGCCAGTGTTGAAATTTCT
>JASDQU010739207.1:35738-56633 GCA_032191745.1 Picea mariana | reverse complement strand
TACACGCAAAATGATTATATGATTATTAATTTAATAATAATAATTTAGATGATTTATATTTGTCTACATAGAGAACATGAAAAAAATAAAATTTTAAAAATTACCTGGGACTTTCACCTACTTTAATGGAAGCCCTTCCTCGTTGACCATAAAGGTAGCCTTAAGGGTCCCTGTGCTGGTCACATGTCTTTCTTTAGGAAAATAAACCATATATTTTGTCAAATCATCGACCTCATCTCTGTCACCACCTCCGGAGCCTACCTGTGTGGCCGCTTCCTCGGTGTGCGTGTCGTGGATCCCACCTAATGGTGTGGAAGGTGGAGATCTGAATAACTACGTCCTAGAAGCTATACGAGGACCTACGTTGGGACCCTGTGGCATCTATGCAATGCCACTACTATTGATACCATGCATGTCAGTGTCAACAAGATCCAAAAATATCTATATAAGAAAGAAAACAATTTTTTGTTTAGATAATGTAAAAGTTAAAAATCAAGCTTTCATAATTGATATTATGACATAAAATAAAACCACTTGAAATTATGGTTATTACCTTATATGTCTTAAGCCTTGTCATAACTTCTTTGATCCTTTCTTCGACCTCAGGAGTTTGATCTAGAATATCTAACAAGTGAGCTAGTTCCTTGTTTCCTTTATTGATATTTTTCTAATTAAAACCATAGGGTCAGGGGAATCATACAAATCCCTTTCATCGAGCGAATCATCATCAACATCATCTCCCGCCGACTACATATTCGACAAAATAAATGATAATTCAGTTACGTAAACAAATAAAATAATTGATCGCCACAGAAATAAAATGCACATTAAATGAAATTCAAAAATTGTTGTTCATTAATCTGTTCTGAGGCCGCTTTTGATTTACCATGATCATACTGCCACATTACAGTAAAATTAGAACCGTAATCATTATCATGAGAAATAAATTCAAATTTATGAGAAATTCAAATGTTGATAACAAAAATAAGACACACTGAGTACTAAACAAACCGAAGCTCTCCAAATGGATTAACACCGTAAAGAACACAATGAAAATCATAAAATATGAGAGTCATTTCTTTCAAGTTGGGTAAATTAGTATACGTACCACCCCCATAATATCAACATCTATATCTATTCGATTCAAATTGTAATCAATCAATAACTCTTTCCCTGCTGCTATTGATTTTATTGCACATACGAATACACAGTTTCCTTCACACCCCTCAAATACACAATTGGGTTTCTTATTTGTGGTCACGGGTCATGTACTGTTTATAAACCTTGCAATATTCCCTGTTGCTTTTGGCCTTTCGTCAATATAGATAGTTTCTACTTTATTTTGATCATTGTCTTTTAGCTGTATATAATTTGCAGCCAAGCCATATCTTTGCATACTTTTTGTATATTGGACTATTTGTATCCAATATTTGTAGATATAACAGGGTCTAAAGCACTCCATCAATTCAGTTAATCCATCGTAACATACCTTTATTCCATCCATGGAAAATATCCCCAAGCCATGTAATGACGATGGAGCAATCCGATATATCCTTTCGTTTACACAAAAATCAGTGTTTATTTCAAGAAGATCCTTGGGTACCCATTGTTTCACTATATGTTTGTACCTCAAGGGCACCTCGATGTCGTTTATGCTCTCATGATCATAAGAACATGATCCCCCTTTCACAAGAAACAATTCCATGCGTCTATGGAATTTTCTTCTGATCTTCTCACCTCTAATTGATCTCCTCTTGTTAGACCTACTAGATGTCTCACTTTCCTCTATTCTACCTAAACTTCCCTCACTCAATGAAGATATATCTGACAAATACCTATTTTCTTATACGTCCTACAACAACATTAATGACAGAAACAGTCAGTCAATCAAGATGTAATACTAGTTCATTACTAGTATCATATTAGTATCACAGTAATCTCATAATGATTACCATAGTGTTAATCTTTCACAATTGTATTATTCTCTATTACTATTGGTATACTATCTGGGCATTATAGGGGCATGTTTGGAGTCAAATGACATCAATGCCAAGAAAGACACAAAATTTTGAGATATTTTTAGTTTCTTACAAATTCATGTTCTATGACTCTCCCTGTCTATTGTTTTCCATATTTTTGAGCTTTGGACTTGAAATGGTTAGAGTGGGATAAGGGTCACTCATATCATCTATTTTTTCCAATGAAAAATTGACCCAAACTCGATAGGAACTATGCAAAAAATTAGGATTCCACTTCTATGTTGGGAATTTTTCTCATGTAACTTTACCCTAAGAGTTTTTGGACAATTTAAAGACAACCCAAATCATGGTATTTCTGAAAAAAAATGAATCAGAAAGGTGGAACTTTAACTCATAGAAAAGACTACCCTCGTCGGGAATATGAATATTATTTCAAATACATGAATATACCAATACTAGACTACAATGCCTATGTTGAACACTTAAGTGGACCCTAATAACACTAATAATACAAATGGAGGTCACGACTAGGGAAGAGGGAACTGAGGTGGTTAAGGTGGAGGATGTGATTCCTCAACCCAAGGAGAAGAAACAATAGAAAGGTAAAGGTGGCCTATACATGTCAAAAGGGAGTGAGCAATTGAGAGTAAAGTACATTCTTAAGTAACAAATACGAGAGTTGTTATTGATTTGTAACCCATTGATGGCTACAAAATTGTAAAGGCTAAGGCATGGGTGCGAGTTATTGCCAATGGGATAAGCGATGTTGTTTTCCATTACCTTGACTCACTCCATCCAAAAAAGGACAAATTTTTTAATTACCTTGACTCACTCCATCCAAAAAGGACAAATGGGACAAGCCATTATTCAAAGGCCACGATTACATATTGGTCGGATTAATGGTGAATGGACATTGTGGCTAAGTGGACATTGCATGGGCTTCATTATGACATTTGTAATTTTCACAACTCCCAAGGTATCTTCACAACTCATGAGTTCGTTCACAACTCTCGATGCAACATTACAACTCTCAAGGAATTGGTCAGAATGGCATAGGTAGTTTGGGGATATTTTTCATGCGCATGGACCTCTCATGCCATCCCACGTTACAAATATTGGAGTGATCAACTTGTTTGTACATTTGGAGGCATGTGTCACATAGTTTGATGGATGACCTCCTAGTTTGATCGATGTTGGATATTGACGAGAAAACATGCTTCCTAGACAAGACCTCAATGGATAAGATGTTTGTGGAAATGAACTTGGGAGATGGATTGCTTGAAGGAATTGATATCCAGGTGGGGAATTGTTCTTATTGTTAGGAGATCGACAATGTTAAGATTCCTTTTTGGTGCTCCATCCTTCATATGTATGGTCACCTTAGATAAACTTTCCCTAAGAAATATACACCCAACGATGAGGAAGAATTTCAAGAGTGAATAGAGGACATTACCAAGCTCGCAATTGATCTATTTCAAATAGATCAATTTCACGTCTATTTAAAATTGATCAATTTCACATCTATGTCCAATAGATCAATTTCACGTCTATTTAATAGTATTTAAAATTGAGCTTCTATGTCTATTTCATGTGGATGATGTTTATTTGTTATTACATATATATTATATGGCAAAGAATGACCCTTCCTGGGTTTTAATTAGTTATGTCCTTAAAAGATAGGATAATTAAAGGTTCGAATAATGGAATGTTTGTTGAAGTAGTTTCAATGGCACACTATGCTATATTACATGTCCTCGCGTTATCCTAAGGTTTTGGCAAAGTGTCTCGGGTGAGACCTTCCTTGTAACAAGGGATTGATATCCCAATACTACACTACAATGCCTATGTTGAACACTTAAGTGGACCCTAGTCTATTTCTGAAGCCAACATTTGGTTCAATTGTAAAGACCCAATCTTGCTAAATGTCAGACCTTTGTAATATGGAGGATTGATCATACTAGGAGTTAGTAGGGTTCTAGTGGAAGGGAAAGTAATTAATACTAATCTTTCTACGAGTAGTATCTACAACCCAACGAGAAAACCAAGGTCAAAAGGTTTTTTTTTCCATACACTAGTCATCAACATGGCAGAGGTCCAAGTTAGTTTTATGCTTAATTCATCACAGAATTCAAAAATCCTAAGACTAAACAACAAAAATTGCATTGAGCAAAATTGCATTGAAATTTTGGACCCGTTGATTTCTCTACACAATTGGGCCCATTTGCAAAACTTGGTACCTAAATGAGGAGGTAAGCTGACAAAAGAAGGATTGGTAGGAGGCCCATTGACCCTATTGTGCATCATTTTTTAAAAAATATTTCAATACAAAACCTAAGCATACCAATTTTGGCGGCTTCATTTTTGGTGCTTTGAACAAATCCCCCCTTGGCTCTAATCAAATCCTCCTCTCTACCCTGACCTCCTCCACGTGCCCTCCTGTTTGTGTGACCTACCTCCTCTACGTGCCCTCCTCTCTACCCTAACTTCCTCTCCTTCTCCTAGATCACGCAACCAACTATGGGCTCCTCTCTATTGATCTCACCTTGGCCTTATCCTAGCTCTCGCAAATATCTACGACCTCCTCTCTGCTTCTCCTCAGCTAGCTCGTGTGTGGGGATCTCACATGATCGGCCTTCTCCTCCAGATAGCTCATTCGCGGGGATGAAATGGGTATTCTCCTCCAACTAGCACTCTCCTTCTCCTCCAGCTAGCTCTCTCCTTCTCCTCCAGCTAGCTCACACGCAGGGATGAAATGGGTCTTCTCCTCCAGCTAGCTCGTGCGGGGATGAAATGGGTATTTTGTTTTTTTGTTTTCAAATTTTGTTTTGTTTTTGTTTTTATTATAGTTATATATAATATATATAATTTATACCGTGGATGAGTATAAAAAATCCTAGATTCTATCAATATTCTAGGGTTACTTCAACCCTTACACTACCTAATCAAATATGGGAAGAGATATTAATGTATTTCATAATAGTATTACCAAAATTAGAAGATAAGGATTGACTCAAAAAATTATGGAACTCAAAGTTCATATACTACAAGCTAAGTGGAAAACATATTCATGAATGAAATTCATAGTCTTTGTGGATTTTCTAAGGTAATAGGAAGTGATAAGATCCAAAATTCATAAGAAAATTTTGGAAGGGTTTATAGAATATAATAGGAACAACATTATCCATGACTTCAAGATATCATCCGCAAACAAATGGTCGAACTTCAAGATGAAGAAGGAACATTGATTCCTAAACTAGAATAATTTATAGGTTGATGATGTCTTTATCTTCAAAATAGAAAAATTACGGAGTACCTAATAAAATGGAAGAACATGGATCTAGAAGGATATGCATGGGAAGATGAGAAATTCATGAAGAAAAACCATCCATAAAAATCTTTGAGGAAAAATATTTTTAAAGCAGAGGACTATGTGAGGTTCCTAACCCACATTCACTATTATGATATTAGTTATAGTTAGGTCAACATAGTGTGTATGATACATCATGCCACCTTTATCTCCTATTTATAAATCCAGGAGACCTATTTGAGTATTTAACTCATATTGTGTATTTGAACATCTTGTAATTGGAGTCTATTCTCTCAAAGTGTCTTTTTATTTACTCATTCACTTGTTCTACGTGAGACATTACTAAAATTGGTGTCAATTGATGTTAAATGGGTTACTTGGTACATAATAGTGTGCTCATTATGGAGGATAGAGAAGGAGATATTCTTGTGTACTTTTGGGATGTGACTACAGGTGCCAAGGAGGGCTTACTAGTTTTAAGGCTAGCTTGTTGATGATATTTGGTGGAGTGAATAGCTTTTGTTAAGAGTGATTCATGGATAGGGGGAGTTTGTAGCTAGGGATTTCTTATAGCTTACCTAGCTAGGGTTGGATAGATTTACTTGTACCATCTTGGTTTGATTTTTTGGTATGTATGTGTGCTTCATATTATATGTGTGTGTGTGTGTGTGTGAATTATTCAAGCTATCCAAATTTCATGTAATTTTAGATTTGAATTGTATCCCCCTCCTCATATAAGTTCTCCTAGAACTAATCACATAAGCATGGATGATAACCTTTTCCCTAAATCAAACAAATGGTGAAATTATCATAATCTCAACACTCACAACTCGAATGAATGTAAATTCCTTCGACAGAAGAACTCTTCTTCTTCCCAACAAGGCTCATGATCTCCCTTGGTCCAAGTTACTATGACTTGACAGTGCACTTCTAGTAAACAAAATGATGCATCTCAACTCAACACTTCTTTAAGACAAGATATCCTTCCTCAACCTACCAAAATTACTTCTCCTCTTGAACCTAGGTCAACATAAAAAACCATCAAGTCACTCCCTCTGACACAAGCATTGGGTGATATACCTCTAGATTCCCCTTAGACCCACTCTTACCTCATAGGTTGCATCAAAATTAGGGAGAAAGTGAAAATACACTCAAAATTAATTTACACTCGTGAAACCCAACTACATGCCAAGTTAATTCACACCCATCATGTATCAGTGGGAAATTACATCCCATGATGGGTTATAGTTGGGCATTGTATCTCCACCCCTCTCAAAATGTCTTGAAATGAAATCACAATCCTTGGGAACTTATGTCATTCATGAGAGAAACCTTCCTCCTCTATGTTGATCCTTTGTCTTATCCCTTCCAATGTTGTGCCTCCATCGATGGGTTCTCTCTTGAACTAATTGTTATTGTGTTGTTGGCTTTGGTAAACTTGGCTTTGGTCATAGAACCTATGGGTGGAAACTCATTTCCACTCATTTGGGTCTCCTAAAGAGCAATTACCATGGGGCATTTGGTCATTTGATGGATGAAACAAAACAAAATTCACTTAGTTATCCACCCTAGTCCTTATAACTATTCTATACCATTCTCTCTTGGAAGTTGTATGCATGGGGTTGGCTTAGCATTGCGTTGGTCCTTTCCCCTTGGCATAGTTTGTTGGAAATCTTGGATTTTATCATATCTCCAATTGGGGATTTTGCTTCACATCAACATTGTTATGGATGCCAATACATATTTGACTTGTGTATCTAACCCATGCACTAAATCCATCAACATACTAATCCAGACACAAGTTACAATTATAATCCATACACCTAATTTATGCACCTACCCACACACCCAACCCATGCACTGAATGCATGCAACTAGAGCACACAAATAACCATTATTAATGTTAGTGTTGGATTAAGGGTGGATGTAGTTATCACATCAACCCAAGAACTTGCACCCCTAATGTGCTAATTACTCCTAATTCCAAACATGGCCACCAAGGCACTAACCCAAAACCACTATTCTAAGCCACCCAAATATCCTAATGCACTTAACCCACACAATTGACCAATGTAGCTAATTGATGCAATTAACTCACACAATTGACCAATGTAGCTAATTGATGCACTTAACCCACACACTTAATTTGGTGCCCCATGAATGAACTTCTCCACGATAGAAGGAAAACCCACTTCATTGCATTATCATTCCATGTTGCTAACAAACCCATTTTCCATAATATTATATTTGGGTACTTGTAAGGCTTAGAATAATTCAAAAGCATACATAGATGCATTATTAAAATGCAGTGGAAACAATTCAACAAATTCTTAATGATTTCAGGGAAACCATGCCCATGTTCAACATTAAGCACATTCACATACACATATATTGCATGAATACAACGTCAGTGTCATGATGGAGAATATAATAAAAAGAGAGAATTATTAAAAGAGAGAACACTTGTTTTTTAACAAGAGATGGTCCAAGAAAGTCACTACATAAAAAAAATTCATTACCCGACCATAGTCGTCTAGTGTAGATGCCACCACCAAGGTGAAGAAACCATCTACATGATTACATATCATTCAACCCAACCCATTGCTCTCACGACTTGATGAATTTATGCACTATAAAGTAGCACATAAACCTCATCCAATGATCAATCAACTATAAATATCTCTTCCATGCCATACACAACACAAGGGAAAATGTTTCCTTTCTCTACTCAACAATCTGTCAAGCATCTCCTTCCTTTTTAGTGCCCTCATGTAGGAATAAACAGTCCAATCCACTGATTGCTTTATGGGAAACCTAGTGGAGTATTTCCTTAGCTCTTAAATAATTAATAAGCAACTATTTCATGGGCATGGGGTTAAAGGTTTTCTAATTTTCCTTGCCTCTATGCTTATCTACAACCATATATATCTCTTCCAAGGTTTGATATTCCCTCATCATCTCATCATCTTCACTCACAAATTCTTGAATCAGAGGATGATGTCATTAGCTCGTCATTTTTATTACTGTTGTCATCGACCTAGTCTTATTATTGTCATCACAGTTCTGAAAATGTCCATAGTTAAAGTGCTATCATGAGGCAGCCTGCACTCTGAGTAATGAATACCATGTCAGATCAAGATCTACATTCTCTGCATTGAATTACATCACCGGGTTTTAATGAATTCTCAGCTCCTTGAAACCAAAATCGATCCTGAAAACCAAATCGATCCTGAAACCCAAATTCATCCTTGATGATAATCTAGATAGCCATAATTTAATTCTTTGGATACCCACTATGATGCTTGCAATACTCTCTTGGTAATAAAATAATTGTAGATCTTTTAAAATATTCAATCACACCCTTTGTGGTAGACACCATATGGGTTGGGTATGCTATTTACATGTAGCATTTTGGATGTGGTATCAAGCAAATATTTTCCAAGGTGCATTCATGCAACAATCCTTATTCAAATGGATTTAATATTTAGAAGGAGCACATTTAGACTTCCATCAACACTCATCATAGCCCCATCATTATCAAATTTCCCACAGTAATTTGGAGCATAGAATATGGTGACCAGTTGCCTGTCTGCATAGGGTTTTGTCAATACTCCTCACTATGATCATGTAGCAATACCGATCAATATCTTTTCATGTTGACAAACTTTGGATCTTGTCATTATCATCATCATAGGCATGTACTTTGTCTTCTTTCATGTTCTTGTATGCCACATACATCTTAATTTTTCCATGATAGGGCTTGTTGTAATGTAGTGACAGAGTGCCTTAATGCACATTGTTATTTTGTGAATGCCAATGAACAATAGTGTCTCATCTATTTGACATCAATGCCAATGCCATCAATGCCAACCTGTATTGCCATATTTCCAATATCTCTCTAGATAGTTCTTCAATGATGGACCACCTTTCTTGAGTCATTTCTGGATACATTCTTACAGAACTCGACGCGGTACTAATTCAAACCTTGTGGTACAACATTTTTGTATAGGTTGTGCATCGAAATTTTACATGGTTAGACTATATAGTTGCCTAATTCAAACCTTGTGATACAATATTCTTACAGAAACTTGTGATACATTCTTACAGAACCTTGCGGTACATTCTTACAGAACCTTGTAGTGATACATGGTTAGTGGTACTAATTCAAACCTTGTGATACATACTTACAGAACCTTGCGGTACTATGCATCGAAATTTGACATGGTTAGACTGGATAGTTGCCTTGAAGGTATGGGAGGGTTTCAATACTTAAGGATGTTTGATGTCCCCACATAATACTTAAGGATGGTTTGATTATTGAATTACCAGGTTGAGTTAATGTCGTAGAAGCTTAAATTCACCCACCACAAATGTCATCTTGCACCGACCCCACATAGTGAGCAGTGAATGGGGCCAACATTGAAATTTCTTCAAACTGCACATGTATGCGTCAAAATTCAACATGGTTAGACTAGACACATGCCTTGATGGTATGGGAGGGTTTCAAGACTCAAGGATGTATGATGTCCCCACGTAAAATTTGAGATCGTCCACATTTGCATCAAAATTCATCATGATGCACCTCTCATTGTCATCATTCGTCATTCCCTTCTATAGAATCATTGTTGGAACTATCTTGAAATTTGACATGGAACTTCAAATACACCCATCACAAATTTCTTCCACCGACCCCGCACAATGGGCAGTGAATGGGGCCAACATTGAAATGTTTTCAATATGTGCACGTATGCATCGAAATTTGACATGGTTAGACTAGATAGTTGCCTTGAAGGTATGGGAGGGTTTCGATACTTAAGGATGTTTGATTTAACCTCATAATACTTAAGGAGGGTTTGATTATTGAATTACCAAGTCGATTTGATGTCACATAAGCTTCAATTCACCCACCACAAATGTCATCTTGCACCGACCCCGCATAGTGAGCAGTGAATGGGGCCAACGTTGAAATTTCTTCAAATTGTGCATGTATGCATCGAAATTCGACATGGTTAGACTAGACACATACCTTGACGGTATGGGAGGGTTGTAAGACTCAAGGATGTCTGATGTCCTGGCCACATAATCTTTGAGATCCTCCATGTTTTCAATGTTCATAATGGGCGTCTCATTGTCAAATGTCGTTGTTTCCATCTGTAGAATATTTGTTGGAACTCTCTTGAAATGTCATGGAACTTCCAATTCAAACACCACAAATGTCATGCATCGACCCCGCACAGTGAGCAGCGAATGGGGCCAACATTGAAATTTCTTCAATATGTGCATGTATGCATCAAAATTTGACATGGTTAGTCTAGACACATGCCTTGACAATATGGGAGGGTTTCAAGACTCAAGGATGTATGATGTCATACAAAAACATTTTGAAAAAATTTCAACGTTAGCCCCATTCACAGGTCATTGTTTCCCATCATGTACTCTATCCCTAGTACAATGTCTTTTAATAGTTGTTTCCTTTAAAATTTGATCAATCAGAAAATTAAAACAAAACGAGGACGAGATGAGATGATATATAGAGTGGGTGTGTGAGTGATTTTTGAGTATAAATATGAAAGAATGAACTTCTCTTGGTTTTGAGAATAATTTATTCTCTACTAAACAAGGCCAACCACGTGAAGGTGGAAGCTCATATGCCCCCCCCCTCACATCGCTCTCAATTCCCCAATACCCAATATATAAAATAGAAAACAAACAAAAGAAACATATTAATCATGCATAGAAACTAGCAGAACAAAAATGAAATAAAACTTAAAAACATGTAATTAACCCACATAATTAAAAATTATTTAAAGAGAATAATTCATACAAATTAAAATATCTAGTTACGTACCTCATCGACCAACGCAACATTTGTATCATCCTTCTTCTATATCTTCTCTTGATCATCCAACTCAATATCTGTATCAGCATTTAGTTAAGAAACACTGTTGAAAGGATCGATGATATCATCATCATCATCAATGTCATTTTCTAGCATATCTTCATCGATATCATCATCAAGAACTGGTGCATTGTCTCCTACACCTAGTTCATCTTCTTTGTCTCCTTCATCTGTCGACCCATATTCTTCCTACTCTAGCTCTACATCATCTTTTTCTCCAATATCATCTTCCTCATCTACAATATAATTTACTGGCCTTCCTCTTGGACCATATCTAACAACAAATGGCCAATCCCTCTTACTTGGGACCTTTGAGTAAAAGACTTGTTCACATTGACTTGGAAAAACATAGCGGTCATTTGTTTTCTCAAAAAATGTTGTTTTAATCATCGGAAATCCGTTGGCATGTTGAATAATAGTTCTTTCCTCATCATGTTCAAGAATTCGTAACCTATACCATTTGACATCGAACAAAACTAATTTGAAGGAATTAAAGTCACACTCAATTATATCATTCAAAAACCCATAGTGTTTTTTGGCACAGGGGTAGACCCAGGGTTCAATGCTTAATAACACACCAACAAAACCCTGACTACCGGCCCTTTTGAAAACACCTGTGAAGCAGGCGAAGTCTCACCCAAGGTAAAAGAAACGAAGGTTACAGGACACAAGTGTTTGTAACCAAGCTGGGACATAGATCTGTGATAATAACACTTCACAGAGTATTTTGTAATTCTTAGGAAGTGACATACACTAGTTCATTAGCCTTATTAACATCGCGGAACATACCCAAAGATAGATATAGTGTAGTAACAACAAATATTATGCACCTTAAACACTTAGCACTTAGCACTATAGGTTAGATATAACATTCATCAACACAAGTAATAGCGCTTAGCAACAAAGATCTATCTTTTATACATCATGATCAAAACACTAAGAAGATTCATAACATAAATAACACAGCACAAAGAAAACCATAAGACACCAGATATATGTGGTTCACCCCAGTGTGGGGCTACGTCAACCAACCGCTTCACCTCTTTATTATTCGCCAATCTCTTACATTCAGTTCTTCCTATGCACTAATCCACAGAGTCGAGCTTTGCGTCGGACAAGAGATATGTGCACTGAGCACTAGATCCTCCTTCCAAAACTAGGACAAGGCATAGATCCAAGTCTCTATTGAGCACAAAGCCTTAATGCATATACATTCCTTTGCACAAAGCAACTCTAACTATTTCCACTTAGTTGGCTACTTCTACAATACCTTCTTCTTTATTTATACTTTTAAAAACCCTTACAATAAGGCCTAAACATGGGAAAACCCATGGGATGACATCCCATAACCCCATTACAAAAACCCTAGAGGACCCCTTACTGGGTCCACATAGTCAACAAAATAAGTGAGATCTGCAATCTCAGCTCCGCCTGGGCACTTCTTCTTCGACTAGCATGTAGAAGTCAAAAAGTGGGCCAAATCTGACCAAGGTTTCCTCAAAACTTGGTTGAGGGCTAACAGGCCCCCAACACTCACCTGTGACTCATCCCAAGTCACTCAGGTCCAGACAACGCTGCTTCGAAAGCTTCGAGCTTAACTCGAGCTTCCTTGACTTCTTGCTTCTCCTGAGCCTCCTGCTCAATGAGCTCCTGGATCGTCTGCTCTATAAAATTCCCTTCCAGGCATTGTTCTATTGTTGCAACCACTTGATCTAATTGCGAGCCCTGTCCATCAATCTCTTCGAATACCTTGCAGGATTCCTCCTGCACATGTTGTATCTTCTGTGTGACTTCCATTACCCTACCCTGGAGGGAAGTGATTTTTTCTCTACTGTGCACCGCTCCTAGGATCTCTACATTCTTTCCACTGTGGTGAGCAGCTTCATCTATGCCTGCACTGAAAATGCTTGTTGTTGTGCCTCCTATAACTACGCTTCTAGCTTCCTTAGCTCTGGATCTTTGATGAGGTGTTCATATTTTTGTGTGCTCTTATCACTTAGCTATTCACATTCTGAGATGAGGGATATTTTTCTTACTAATGTGTTCTTAGTGGTCTCCTCCCTCTGGTCACACACCTCCTGGGAGGTGCTCGATACTGTTTGGGACTCCAATTATGTTATCCTAGCCTGAAGCTGTTGGAGGGTCTCAACGAGCTGCACTATTTGAGCTTCGACCGACTCTTTCCCTTCCTATGCCAAGCATGGCACATAGCGACATGCTTTACTCACCACTTCTTTGACCATGGCCTGCTCTGCAAGCAGCTTCTCCTTTTCCCTTTGTAGCTGGGATTTTTCCTCCTAAAGCTCTACTTTCTCGCTTTCCTGGGCTGCTACATTATCCTGCGCTACTTGTAATTGTACTAGGACTTCATATTTCTCTTGTTTCAAGGATTTTGTAGCCTTCTCCTTCTCTTCTTGGACTCTTTGGAACCAGGCTTCTGTTGCATCCACCAGTCTTTTCAATTGGGCTGGTTCAACCCCCAATTATGTAGTTTGTGACGAGGAAGGCATAGTAGGTACTGCGCGGACCAAATGAAAAACTTGATGCACTTCCTTCAATTCCTTCTTGATCCTTCCATATAGCTCCTCCTGCTTCTCTCCATATCTATGCAACATGTCCTCAGATGCATTCTCCATGGCTCCACAGGCCAGACCGATGTCATCATCCGTGAGGGTGCCTTCTAGCTGGGTCTTATTAGCGCACGTCTTCTTCCTTGCTGAGGGTTTCTTTGGAGACACCTTCCTCTTCTATGGTGTCACTTTCCCAATGGGAGGATCCTCAGGTGGTGTAGCTTCACCTCCTCCTTGTTCTTCTTATCCTTTATCTCCTCCTCCCTATCCTTCTACTTTGTTTTCTCCTCCTACGGGCAAGTCAGACCTGCTATCTTTAGAAGCGTTGTCCTCTTCATCACTCTCTATATCCTGGACTTCCTCCTGATTTTTCTTCTTCTTCGTCCCACTGGACTGTCCGACATGCTCAAATCGTGTAACTATGGGGCTTCCTATGGTGTCAGTGTCAGATAATTCTACATCAGCGATAAGTACAAAAAACTCCTCGAGCCATTCCTTTGTAATCTGCTCCATTTCTTCACATGTCAGCTTGTAGTACGACTGCAATTCTTCCTGGTTCCCATCTCTGTGTACGGTGATGTAGATGAAATGAGGATTAGCGTGGAACTTCACAATAGGTAGGTACCGATGGAGGGTGCTCAGTGTCATACGCGGGAATGATTCGATGGTGAACTTCAACTCTTGATAGTATGCATGAAACACATCATTGGACTACCACTGCTTCGTCATGTCGTTGGTATACCACAGGGTTGAAACTTGAGAGGCCAACAACTCCGTAGGTTTGATCTCTGGGAATGTGGCTCCTTCAGGCATTTGCCAAGCGACAAATGTGATCAAAATGATCAACAAACTATAATGGAATTCATATCGCGAGTCCTGGGCTTCGCGACAATCCTTCTCTAGCTCATTGACAAGGTAGTTCGCCCAGTTCATCTACATACTCTCCACACATTTTCCTATGAGGTCCACAATGAACCCAGTGACCTATGTGGGGTGGTTCTTCCTTACGAGCTTTCCAGCTAGGAGTTGGAAAACAAGATGCACTGCGCCATCTTGTATAGAGGCTACCTTGTAACCTCACTTTCCTTTCTCGACTTCTCTGTAAGCTTCTTTGATGTGTTGTGCCAAGGAACGATTTGAGGCCCTCCCTGGATAAAATTGTTCAGGGTCAGGACCCTTCACACTTAATCCTGTGATCCGGTGGATCAGCACCAGATCCACAGTAATCCTCCTATCAAGCCATAAGTATCTGCCATGATAGCATGACAGAAGGAGTTTAAAGCAAGCGTTATCCTCCTGGTGGCGGCCAAAATGCAGGATCTTCATCACATTCAGCACATTGGACTGCATCAGCCCCTTAATCCATGGTTATGAGACAAGGCGAGGCTTCTTTCCAATTTAATTTGACAAGTAGCGGTGGGGCGCTAACATAGCGTAGTTCTTCATGTCTCCTAAGTTGAAGTCGTTGTTCTTCAATAGAGGGATCTTTCCTAACTGAATCCTGACTATGTGAATTCCTTTCGAAATGTACACAGTGAACACGACATACTCAAAGTCGCGAGGGATACTATTGCGGTTAACAGCGCCACCAAAGGTGGGATATAATCGGGTAGGATCGATAGGATATGTTTCGCATTAGCCAGATCACCATGATGCTTACTTCGTTGTTCAACTACGGGGTTGACATGACCAGAACGACGTTTGGTCGAAGGGGAAGCTTGCAGTCCCCTAGTTGACGATGCTTGGATACCTTTAGATATTGGTCTTTCGGCCATTAGCTTCTTAAGGGCTTCCTTGACAGACTTCTTCAATTCACTAGGTTTTCCCAACATTCTAGCTTTTAACAGATAGGCGGGGTAGACAAACGGACAGTCGGGGTAGACAAATGGACAGGCGGGGTCTTCTTTTAGATAATGACAGGCTGCACAACTCAACACTCGAACAATTCTCTACTTAGCTCAGTCAATAATGGGTAGAAAAAGTGGTCCCAGCGCAGCGACCAATGAGTTAAATAAGCGGGGAATCGTAATGGATCTTCCAACGACTAGGAAATGCTTTTATGAATGTAAAAATGTCTGGTATGGCACAGTCTCAACGTCCAAAAGTGGTCCATAAGCCCATAAATACATTTTATAACTGTTCCAGAGCATCATTCTAACGGTTGGGGCACCTCCAACAGTCATATAACTTCACCAGGGCGAAGTCCCATTCTGCGCAGACCTGTTGTTCCAGCGAGGCTCAAATCCTGTGAAACTACCTCCTACGAGGTTCCAGTCTATGAAGTCCTCCATCTGGTTTCTATAACTTCTTGTATCTTTTCCAACTTAGCCTTATTTTTATTGAGCTTCCTTGCCTTCTTCCCTGTGATCTGAGTCTGTCTAACTATTTTTGGAATCCTCTTTCCATTCTTATTCTTATCTTCTCCTAGCATAGTGACTTTGCACTATTGAGGTGCCCTTAAAGGGTCTGAGGTTAGTATCTCTTTTCTTAACACTTCCTAAGTGGACATACTTCTCTCTTGAATAGATAGGTCCTTCAAGCCTTCTTGCATTCTTTCAACCTTGATAGTTGCTTCTCTTTCCTTCTGTCCCTCCTGTGTAACCATTGTTACTTTGTTCTGTTCTTCGACTTATCCTCTTGTTCTTCTATTAGTCGGTCTATTTTCCTAGTTATGAAATCCCTTAGTTCTTGATTTTTATTTTCTGTAGCTTCTTCCTCTGCTTTCCTTCTGATCTGATCCTTCTGAATCCAATTCTTACCTAATAATAGTGGGAAAGGGGCATTGTCCCCAACAAACCGAATGAATTCAAACTCTTCTTCAGTCAATGTTCCATGAACATTAATAGGTACGTTAGTAACTCTTCCACATAAGGTTATCATCTTACCTTTAAACAAGCCTATCCTTCCCAACGAAGGTACCATAGTAGGCTTTACCAAAATTTCCCAAGTTTCTTCTGTCATAATATTAACTTGTGTTTCTTCATCCAAGACACATTCGATGTCGAAGTCTTCTATTCTTGCATTTATGCGTTCTTTTGCTTTCAGGATTTCTGGTAAACTGTCATCTTTATGAACATCCATCATTTCTTTCAACTATAATAACGTAGTCTGAAATTCCTCTGACCTTTTCTCTTTATGACTTTCTAACATGCTCTTAGTCTCTTGACTTTCTTCATAGTTTTCTTGTCTTATGTTCATTCCTTCAACTTTAGCAATAATCCTTGGACAATCCTCAACCTCATGACCAACAATCTTACAACAAAGACAAACAGGGCCTACCTCAAGACATTCCTTAGCAAGATGTCCCAGCCTTCTGCAATTATAACACAAAGTCAATCCTCTTCTTCTCTTAAATGTTCCCCAACCTTTTCTGTACTACGCACTTCCCTTAGGATCATAGTGCTAGACCTGCAATCTACAAAAAACAATTATAGGTTCCTGCATCAACTTATTAGACAAAAAACACTTTCTATGCATAGAAATAACATATATTTCTTCATTTTCGTTAAATTTACTCAAATCAACTCTTTATTTCAACTGTGCCCTAGCCTTCAAACTAGGACAAAATCTATTAAACATACTTAAGTTCATGCTTTTAAAACAAAAATTTTCACTTATCTTTCTCTCGTCAAAGCACAAAGCTTTACCTCTTTTAGGATCTTCCCTCTTTTCTTCAGATCATATTTCTTTCTTAGCACAAATCTTTGCAAGTCAAGTACAGTATTGTGCACTTCAGCAGCAGATCTATGCATAGAGCTTCTCTTTTTCTTTACTTTAGTTCCCAACAATCACAGTTTCAGGTCCCAGCAATGGAACCATTTGTTGGCACAGGGGTAGACCCAGGGTTCAACGCTTAACAACACACCAAAAAAACCCTGACTACCGGACCTTTTAGCAACACCTGCGAAGCAGGTGAAGTCTCACCTGAGGTAGAATCAGGGGGGGTTACATGACACAGGTGTCTGTAACCAAGTTGGGACAAATATCTCTGACAATAACACTTCGCAAAGTATTCTGTAATGCTTAGGAAGTGACATACATTAGTTCATTAGCCTTATTAACATTGCAGAACATACCCAAAGATAGATCTAGCGTAGTAACAACAAAGATTATACCAACATAATCCTTGGACAATCCTCAACCCCATGACCAACAATCTTACAACAAAGACAAATAGGGCCTACCTCAGGACATTCCTTAGCAAGATGTCCCGGCCTTCTGCAGTTATAACACAAAGTCAATCCTCTTCTTCTCTTAAATGTTCCCCAACCTTTTTGTACTGTGCACTTCCCTTAGGATCATAGTGCTAGACCTGCAATCTACAAAAAACAAGTATAGGTTCCTGCATCCACTTATTAGACAAGAAACTCTTTCTATGCATAGGAATAACATATATTTCTTCATTTCCATTAAATTTACTCAAATCAACTCTTTATTTCAACTACACCCTAGCCTTCAAACTAGGACAAAATCTATTAAACATACTTAAGTTCATGCTTTTAAAACAAAAATTTCCACTTATCTTTCTCTCGTCAAAGCACAAAGATTTACCTCTTTTAGGATCTTACCTCTTTTCTTCAGATCAGATTTCTTTCTTAGCACAAATCTTTGCAAGTCAAGTAGAGTATTATGCACTTCAGCAATAGATCTACGCATAGAGCTTCTCTTTTTCTTTACTTTAGTTCCCAACAATCACAGTTTCAGGTCCCAGCAATGGAACCATTTGTTGGCATAGGGGTAGACCTAGGGTTCAACGCTTAACAACACACCAAAAAAACCCTGACTACCGTACCTTTTAGCAACACCTGCGAAGCAAGTGAAGTCTCACCCGAGGTAGAATCAGGGGGGGTTACATGACACAGGTGTCTGTAACCAAGTTGGGACAAAGATCTCTGATAATAACACTTCACAGAGTATTTTGTAATGCTTAGGAAGTGACATACATTAGTTCATTAGCCTTATTAACATTGTAGAACATACCCAAAGATAGATCTAGCGTAGTAACAACAAAGATTATGCACCTTAAACACTTATCACTTAACACTATAGGTTAGATCTAACATTCATCAACAAAATTAATATCACTTAGAAACAAAGATCTATCTTTTATACATCATGATCAAAACACTAAGCAGATTCATAACATAAATAACACAACACAAAGGAAACCATAAGACACCAGATATACGTGGTTCACCCCAGTGTGGGGCTACATCCACCAACCGCTTCACCTCTTTATTATTCGTCGATCTCTTACATTCAGTTACTCCTGTGCACTAAGCCACAGAGTCGAGCTTCGCACCAGATAGGAGATCTGTGCACTGAGCACCAGATCCTCCTTCCAAAACTAGGTCAAGGCACAGAGCCAACACTTTATTAAGCACAAAGCCTTAACACATATACATTCCTTTGCACAAAGCAACTCTAACTATTTGCACTTAATTGGCTACTTCTACAATACCTTATTCTTTATTTATACTTTTACAAACCCTTACAATAAGGCCTAAACATGGGAAAACCCATGGTCCGACATCCCATAACCCCATTACAAAAACCCTTGAGGACCCCTTATTGGGTCCACTTAGTCCAAAAAATAAGTGAGATCCATGATCTCAGCTCCACCTGAGCGCTCCTTCTTTGACTAGCATGTCGAAGTCCAAAAGTGGGCCAAATCTGACCAAGGTTTCCTCAAAACTTGGTCGAGGGCCAACAATATCTATTTTTAGATTCTCAAGGACATGTTAAGACCTAATATTGGCTCATTACCCCTTAATTGGGGTATATTATATCAGTAATGTTATTTTATTTATGTCAGCTTTAGGCCATTAGTTGTAATTATACCTCCTAGTCTCCTATATATACCAAGGAGACATTTTCATTTTGAATCATCTGGTACTTGAACATTTAAGTGGGGTAAAAGGAGGTTGCCCCCTTGAAGAGGATTATTATCTGAAATTATCTCTTTTTCAAGGCGTTGAGTACTTTTCCTGAGGTTTTTCTATGCTATATTTATGTTTGGTTCTTAACATATGGTATCAGAGCTCAAGGTCTTGGGGTTTCTCTGCTACATCTGAGACACCGTGGAATTTTCGCTATAACCTTTTCTCTACAACGTTTCAAAAGGAATGGCTTGGAAGATATTTAGTAGATGGATCAAGGTATGTTGGGTTAAAAATTCATCTCCTGAGGCCTTATACTTTCAGATATACAGCCTATACAAGATAGGGTTCTGGAATCATCCTGAAATGAGTCATTGCGGAATTTTCTCTAAAAAACATTTTCTGTAACATTTCAGACCCTGAAATCTAGAGGCCATTTACAAAAATTAGTAAGGTATCTGTGGTAAAAAGTTCAACTTCTGGGTCATCTTAAATTTGTAGATATACCTTTTGTAAGATAGGGTATCTGACTAGTCCTATTGACTAGTCTCAAGAAGGTGTTCCAGGTAAAACAATCATAACTTATTGCTAGAGTATCCAAATTGAGTGGGACTAGTTTCATTGAATTGTGGACAGTCTGCAGTATTTTGGGTGTGAGTTTCAGAATTTGATATCAATTATTTTGTGCAGGGCATGCTATACAAGTGAGATCTCCTGGAAAGTCCAAAAATTGGCAAGTTGTGAGGAAGTTACTGTAAATTCCACTTGGCACATCCAATTTTGATCAGACCTATGGAATTACAGAGAAGAAATATCAGAGAACTACCTAAAATAAAGTTTCATACCCAGAAGGGTCGAAACTTGGGAGATAGAACAGAATAAATATTGTCTAGCAGAACCACCTCAAAATCAAGATTCAAAAGTGATACTTGGCCAACATGCCACCAAAAAAGGGACCTTCTACACCAAATAAGCCTCCAGAAAATCCTAATTGGACTCTTGATGAAGGTAAAGAAATGCGTAGGGACATAAATGAACTACAAAAGAAGATGGATTCAATGGAAGCTAAGTTGGATACTAAGATGGATTCAATGGAATCTAAGTTGGATACTAAGATGGATTCAATGGAAGCTAAGATCATGGAAATATTGAAAAAATTTGTAACAGAGAAGACACCCGAAAGTGAAAATGCATCCCATGAAATTCATGATGAGGACACAAGGAAGGTGAATCAAGAATGGAGAAACTACAACTTTTGTTT
>JASDQU010739207.1:24728-35638 GCA_032191745.1 Picea mariana | reverse complement strand
TTCCCTGAAGCTGGGAAGCTGTGCCAAGTTGGCAGCCAGATTTTGTGGACCATTTGAAATCCTGGAGAGGATTGGTCCAATTGCTTATATGATTGCTTTACCTGCATCTATGTCTGTTCATAATATATTCCATGTATCATTTCTAAAGAAATACATACCTGATGTTAATCATGTTATTTATTGGAATGTTATTCAGGTGGAGCAAGAAGGCGCTTTCCAAGTGCATACGGTGAGCATTTTGGATCGGAAAATCAAACAAATCCGGAATCGAACCATAGGGATTGTAAAGGTCCAATGGACCTGGTGCGGACCTAAAGACGCTACTTGGGAGCATGAGGATGCAATGCGAGCAGAATACGTGCATCCTTTTGGAAAATCTTGAAAATTTTGTTGTATATCGGTACATGATGCATTGAGGACAGTGCATAAATAAGGGGAGGGGATTGTAATATCCCTCGGCCGAACCCAAATGTAAATATAATCCAAGTATATTAAGCTAGTGAGCTATTTAGACATCATTTTTGTAATACACCTTTCATGGCATGGTGCGTGCATATATTGCGCAGTAAAGTGGTGTAATGGGCACATTTCTGGATACCACGCACAGTAACTAAAGTGCACGCAACCTTAAAGACAGAGGATACAGCGCGCAGTAACTAAAGAGAATGCAACCTTGAGGTCAGCAGATACCGCGTGCAGTAACTAAAGTGCGCGCAATAATAAGGTCAGCGAAGCTTTATGTATATAATATGTGTTATAGGTTGGTGAGCCAGTATTATAAGTCGGAATGCTTATGTTTTGGAATTAGGCCAGAGCACCTAGATGTTAAAGGCCAGTGCGCCTATTTTGTATATGTTTCATGATTAATATAAAATACATCATTGCACATAGACCGACCATGATAAAAGAGAAGGGGGACTAGATTCCAACCAAATAGGGAAAGGGAGGGCCTAAAGTTAAGAACAGGGCTAAGCTAGAGAGATTAAAGCCGAAAAGAAATATTAGATTAATATTTCTTTAAAAACATAAAGTACGGATAATTAATTTATCCTAAGTCCTAAAGTAGGGTACAAGTGTATCAGAGAAGCTTCCAACATGACAAGTGTCAAGTTGGAAACATGAATACTTATTGTCAAGACTTAGTTCCTTTGGGGGGGAATCGGCCATTGTGAGGGGTAACCTTACCATTTTTCCTGCGACCAGAGAACCAGTATCGTGGATACATTCAGTCAATTCTTGAGCTACCTCGTATCTTCCTACCACCGTACCCAGACCAGATTGATAACCATTCCTGTTGGTGTACCTGTCAGCGGGGAGCGGGATTGAAGAGGCGAGTTGTCCAGCCCGTGAGCAATTCTCTGAGTGAGAGAATTGCTGAGGATCGATTTCCTGAAGGTGCTAAACTATGGCTACAGCGCTCTCAGACTTTTGGTCCGGCCTATTGCTGAAGCCCTAGAAGGGAAGTGGGGCAGCTGAAGGACTCTTGAGAAGAGAATGGGCAGACTTCCTTAGGTGGGACAGGCATGTGCGGAAGGAGAGGTTGTGGGTTTTGGTTGAGTGAACACCTGAGAGGAGTCTTTCCGATTGACCGTGAACCTTTAGCCTAGTTAGGAATCCCTTTGTCGGGTGGAGTCTAGTCCTGGCTCGGGGGTGACTCACTGTTGACAGTGATGAACAGTGTCGTCTAAGGCTGGGAGGTTCGTGGACAGTCTGTACATAGTTGATGACATTCTCACTAAGATAAGTACCGTTTATGTGATGAATTTACATGATGCATTGTCATTTATGTGTATTTTATGGGTTTTATTGCTTATGTGAGCATAATTGTCCATATGTTTAAGGGTAGACCCTTGTATACACTGCATGTCTTTTCTTACTGTTAACTCAGTCTGAAATTGTATATTTACATAATGCAATTATTTGTTTATGCTTTATATGAGAAGCTACCTCTAGAGCGTTGTATGTTATGTTTAATTACATGCAGTTCAGTATGTATGTATACCTGTGTGTGTATATACGTATATAAAAGAGAAAAACTTATGTGACAGCTCAGTTGAATACTGGGGTGTTACAATATGTCGTCAAAACTAAGTTAAGTGTCTGAGTAGTGGAATTCCCCGGCCTGTTGGTGGTCGGGGATATGTTACAATTTTGTTCTCCTCATAAAATCCAAATCAGTGGTATCAGAGCGGTCTACTCCATATCATTCTTAATGCATGTCCCCAACAAGGTCAAGGTACAAAGAATTGGGTCTCGATCTTGTTTCTCTTGAGGAAAAAATCTCTCATAGGCCTAAGAGACCTCTCATGGCAGGAGAAAAGAAAGACGACGGGATAGGAGATCCCTTCAAAATGTTTCTCGAGGAAGCCCTCATGCAACAAAGGAACGAGATGATGGATAATTTTTCCCAAATCCTTCGGCGGCTACCAACAAGCAATGCATCTTTGTCAAACAGAGGCGCCACCCCCTTCAAGGTACAAATCAACTTTGATATTCCTATATTTGAAGGTCATATAGATGTAGATGTTGTAGACAAATGGTTGAATCTGCTAGAAGGGTATTTCTATGTGCATAACTTCTCGAATAGAGAAAAGATTACTTTTGCACTCCTCAAAGTTGTTCCCCGTGTCAAAGATTGGTGGGAAACTTTCTGTGAGCAGAAGGAAATAGAGGAACCCTCATTATTTACAGTTGTGGTCAGATAGGAGTCCTTCAGGGATGCTATTAAGGAATAATACTACCCATTACAATGGAACTCTCAATAGAAGAAACATTGATGTGTTTCGGCTATAAGTGTGCTCCTAACCTCACACATCAAGGGGCATCTGTTATCACTGAAACTTTGTCCGCAACATTTCACACAAATGGTTACAGAAATACAGCAATGCCAACAACAATTAGTTCACCTACAGCACTAAAATGCATTTCGAAAGGCAAAAACTATACAACTGGGAAAAAATTGGCATGTGCAAAATCACTAAAGGAAGTGTGTGCACATTGTGTGGGCCAACAAATCCCTCAGAGCACACAATGTGCCAAATGCGTGACTTTGTACGAGAAACTCTACGCACTCCTATGAACAACGCATTTATGGTTCTTGTCGGCCCCCCAACCACTTATGGACCATCTCCCAACTTGATTTGACCTCTATATCTGAGAGAAATCCGAATGGGGGGTTGGTCAAGGACCAAAGGGTGCCCTTAAGGGCCCCTTGTTCACACAAAGAACTAGTTGTATTTTTCCTTGAAGAAATTCTATAAATGGAAGCCATGGGTGCACTAAGAAACCAAGATATTCATAGTATTGTTATGTTGCCTCCATCCTCCCTTGAGAATCCTCTTTTCTCCTTGGAGTATTCAAGAATCATTGCAATAGGCCATTCCACTCACCTCTTGAGGGAATAGGCATTGATTTTCTTCATCATTTTCCATTTTTCTTCCATTGTAAGAAGAGCTCTCCATTGGGAACTCAACATCCCTCCCACTCTAAAATTTTATGAGTGATGGTTTGAAGAGAAATTGAAATAACGGACCCAAGAGTGGTGACGGGAAAGACCCAAGAGTGGTGATGGAACATGCAACTAGAGAATTGATGAATTCAAAAATAAATACAACTATAGAAAGAATAAAAATGAAAAATAATATATGACAAAACATTGAAACAAAGTTACAACCATTAAGAAAATAGAGAGAAAGAAATCTAATCTATGAAAAAGGGGATGTTGGGTTGATCTAGCGTCTAGATTCCTTGACATTTTCTATCAATCCAGGTAGGTAAACTTATGAGGAACAGTCACAATATGTGTAGAACTAATCTTGAGATTGCCTAAAAACTTCTACTAAAATCAAAACAAAATTAAAATGCGAGACTCACAAATAAAAATTGATTATTTTGGTCATAATCACTTAGATTTGACCATCAATGGTAGGGAATCATATCACAAATAAACTCTCAGTTGTGCTTATTTGAAAATACACTCTGTTTTATTCAACCAAGCTCTAAGACTAGAAATAAACATTTCCAAGTGTGAGTTAAAAGTATAAATGAAAGCTAAATTATTCTATCAATGCAATAAGGAAATGTGTTGATAAGAAAAACAAAAGTGAATTGCAGACTCGGTTCAAACTCCAAATATATTTGTGTGATCATTTTTGGTATGGCACAGTAGATGAAATATCATTCAAGTAAATGATTGTATTTAACATCAATATCTAAAACATTCATTAATCACCATAATCATATTAACATTTCTTGTAAACTATTTGAAACAAATTCTTCATCTACAGGAAATTATAACATCGCATTTAAATCTACAGGAAATGAAGGCAATTAATAAAAGTAACTTCTAAAACAACTATGAAAATACAACACATACCAGGGGGATCTCCTGGAATATGTTGTTAAAGAAAACTCAGACTATATAAGAAATTTAACTCATAAATTGAATTCAAAGCTCCATTGTATTAATACTTCAACACAATTTAGCAGTTACAATATAAGTCTTGCATCATAATCTCAATATCTCACTAACTTCGACATCCCCTATTTTCTAATATTTATACATATCTCAAGGAATTCGAGTGCTTTTCATTTGCACTTTGTTTTACAAAACTAACGATAGAAAAATCGCTTAGATATTCATTCTAGCACCTCGCATAACTTTTCCATGATCATTTGAGTTGAATCCTTGATCTTATGATGGATTGAACCTTATACCTTGTTCTTGGGTATCACCTTCCTAATTCTATGAGAAAGATAGCATATTTGTAGTTGATTTTGTGAATCTCTTGTAATTATCTGCCAGAATTGACCATGCATTGACCACTGGGTATTGAATGCCATGAAAATTGTAAAATAGGTAAATTACCATCTCTCGATATCAATGAATTGCCTCCAGGTGGAAATTCTCCCTTTGAGCGAGTGGAAGTATGCTAACCTCCAATTCCTATAATAAATCGTAAAATAGGATTAATTCTTATAATAACTTAATTGTAGGCTATTTTTCTATAGAAATAGATATTAATACCATTTACAAGAAAAACTAAGAGTTAATCTTACAAAGAGACATTATTACCTTATTTATGTTCATTATGCCATTATTTAGGTGAAAATGGGAAAAAGTGGAGGTTTTGATGTAAAAAATTAGAGGTGAATAGGCCTGGTGAAAGGATCAAAACTAGCACCCAACATCTCCCCCAGATAGAGAATATTGCATTTCCTCATGCAATTTTATGTTGAAGCAACTGTTGATTCAAAAATTTCAAACTATGTTCCTTTACTTCTTCAGCTCTCCTTTGGATTTGAAACAATAGTTGTGGGAGGTCCCCTATCTCTGGTCCTGTGATTCTTTAGACAGTATTCAAGTTCTAGACATACCATTTTTTTGCATCCTTCTTCAAGGATTTTTACTTCTTTTTTAGTCCAACATATTTTCTCTTATTTGTGCACTATGTTCTTTCATATTCTCATTCTCTGATTTAATGACCTTGTCTAAGGTTTCCAATTCCTGAATAGTTTACTTTAGTTTTATCATCTTATTTTCCTTACCTCTCATCTTAACAATAAGATCATCAATAATGGCTTTTGTGTTAGAAATTTGGATTTCCTTTTAAGGAATATCCTCATAATGGGTTTCTTCATCAAGAATCTCTTCCTCCAAATTATGCTCTGCACCAGAAATTTCTTCCTCCAGATCATGCTCTACTCCAAGAATTTCTTCATCTTCAGAAACTTGTGGTTTAATTACATCGTCTCTGGCCTTCACTCAATTCCTTGTTCTAGGTTTTCTTATCAAATCTGGTAAAATTTCTTCTTGCTTCTCCTCTGTCACCTTTAATGAGTTTTCCTCTTTTTCCACTTATTCTCTTCATTCCATTCCCCTAGTTATCCTCTCTATCACTGCCAACAAACGCTTAGATCTCAATAATTTTATCTTCTTAACTATTTTTTTATGGAGTTTCTTCCTTGGGGTAATCAGAATCTACCTCTATTATTTTTTGTTTACCCTTTGCTCTCTATTTTTCAATCAAAATTTCTTTAGGGGATTGTGTTTTCTTCTAGCTCGATTCCTACTTGGTTTTGTATGATGTTTTTGTTGTATATTTCTGAGGGGTATGAGAGTATTTTTCCTCGGATTTTTTGTTTCCTATGGTTTGAGCTTCTGCGAACCCTCGTTCAATTTCTCTAACTTATCTAACATGATTAACTTGATTAAAGCATGATGATATAAAAAATTCTCTTTGTTTGGTGGATCTTTCTAAGTTGCTACTGCCATTTTTGTGATACTTTTCAATAATTAATATGACATATTGATCCTTTTGTTTTTATTCTTCAAATATTGCAATAAACATATATGGTAAAGAAAAATTATGATGTATCTACCTTCACAAGTTAGATATTTTTGGATTAAGAAGGCCAAATCCTTCCATGGGTCATCAAGCCAAGTCCTCAAAATGCCCTTGGTCCAGTATGTATTTCACTGCAACTTATTCAGGAAGGTTGTCCGCCCTTTTCCTTTCAATCGTTGGTTCTTAAAAAAAAAATCCCCTTTTCTCTCTAAACCTGTAATTACGACCATTAGTTCCTCTGTTAAAGTGATATTTATATCACCAATATTGGTTGTTCTCCAATTAAATGTTTCAACAAATTCCATAGTTACTGCCACATTATGCCCCTGAAAATTTTCAAACATTTGCAGTAACCCTACTTTTTGAAAAACTACTCTGCATGTCAGAAATCCTTCGAGTAACTTTGTTCCCTACAACTTGAATATGACAAAAAATGGTGGTGCCATATTTCTCGTGTTGTCTGGTGAATTTTTTGGGTGACAGTTTCGAATCCTCACACAGAAAAAGGTAAAAATGGCAGAGACAAGTAATAGACAGAGGTTACAAGGCAGTAGGGAAAATGTTGAAGAATGAGATGACTTGTGGGATCATTTAACAGATTAATTCAAATGTATGAAGGATCATTGAAGCATCATATCATCACAGGGTTGCATCATATCAAATGATGTCTTTTTGAAATGATAATAACATTTCACATGAAGATCATCATTGATAATGATGGCATACACAGCTTGGATATGGTTGTGGTGGAAACAAGTAGAATCTCAATTATAGGCGAAGAAATGGGTAATTATGAAAAATCAATTTCAACTCATGGAATATTATTATGTGTATAACTCATAATCATAATAATTTTGATTTCAAATCATTCATAACTAAAATGAATGGTATGGTGTGATTTTAAGAGATTGTGAATGGAGTTAATAAAGTCAGGGTAATTAGGAGGTAGTGATTTAGGGTAACCTTGAATCATATATCATATGGCATGACTGTAAGTTTCATTTGATAATTTACTCTAGTTTCATTTGATAATTTGATAATGTAAGACTACTACCTTGCAGACCATCCTACCATTACCAAGAAATTATGATGTTGAAAGAATGATTCTGAAGATACTTGAAACAAGTGTTTATACTACCTCTGTAATCTCATTCAACTTTGATTGTTCCACACATTTTTCACACCAGTCCTCAATTGAATTGTCCTTCATTACTGGAATTCCTTATTTTATTACATGAAATGATTGTAATTGTTTGTTGAAATGAATGAAGTCCTTTTATTACAGGATTTGACAGTATTCTTTTGTTGCAGAGGAATGGAGCTTTTAATGTTGCTACAAAGGAATAGAAAAAATATGATGTTGCTAGCAAAGATGAAGCTTGATACAACTGAAAAAAGTGACTAATTTATTCTCATTAATCTCTAAAATTCTACAAGAAATCGGTACAAAAGGTGAACTCTTCCAGCCAGTTTCTTGGTCTTTAGGCAGAGCTCGCATTCAAATGCACCAAGAATCTTGGTTTTCACATTCTGAACCTTATTTTCACTTTAATTTATATATATATCTATATATATAAGAAAATTAAATTTTGGATGGAAGAGGGGTAGAGGAGTTACCCTCCTTACTCACAATTTCCATCTTGGATTGCTGAAGTAAACTCGAAACAAATTCATCTCTAGACGTTGGCTTATGGTATAATTTTTGTTTATGGCCATTGACCACAAACGAAATTCCTGAACCATCAATGGTTTTCATATGTACAACGCCATTTTCGAATACTATGTCGATTTCATAGGTTTCGATCTATTGAGTGGTGAACTTCCCTTTGAAGTTTTTGAATTTTGAATCAAACAGTAATGCCCAGTCATCAAATTTAAACTACTTCTTCTTGATAAATTTGTCAAGCCATTTTTCTTGTTGCTCCTGTACAAGAGTGTTTTTTTGTATTACATCTTAGTGAATTTCATCTAGCTCATTTAACTATAAAACTCGTTGTTTTTTAGCTTCTAACAAGTTTAATCCTAATTTTGATGAAATTTTGAAAGTCTTTACCTGAAACTCAATGGGGAGAAGAACCTTCTTTCCATATACCAGGTCATAAGGGGTGTGACCAATAACATTTTTCCATGTAGTTCTATACACCCATAAGGATTCTAGAAGTTTTTCCACCCATTCTGTCCGATGGAGATGAACTGTCTTTGTCAGAATCCCTTCTAAAACCTTATTTGTATATTCCACCTGGCCATTGGATTATGGATGATATAGGGTGGACTTCATATGTCTAATTTTATATTGTTTCAAAATGGAATGAACTAACTTTGAAGTGAATTTTACCCCCTGGTCAGTGACAATCTCTCTAGGCACACCAAATCTAACAAAAATATCTTCAAACATGAAATTTACTACTAACTGCTCAGTGGAATATGGTAAATATTTCGCTTCAACCCATTTGGTCACATAGTCTGTGCAAAGTAGAATATACCTCTTCCTTTTTTACGATGGATTAATAGGCCCTATAAAGTATAAATCCCACTTTTCAAATGTGATCCAAATTATTTTCAGAACGAAATGAAAGAAGAGATATTACAATGAAATACACATAAAAATTTCTAGAAACAGAGAAATACATCAATACATGATTTCTATTAATTAAAAAAATGTACAGAGACTGTAAAAATACAGAGTGCAAGACTCGCTAGAATGGTGGTAGCTTTATCTCTGAGAAGAGATGAGACAGCCACGCTCATTCGCAAGAAGATGATTACAATGAGGCTCTGAAGGAACTTTTTATGATAAACATGAATCCCAAAACCCTAGACATCCAAAAACCTATCCCTGGGAGATGAAGCGCCAAAATTCATGTGGGCCCCGTTGGGGTAAGTTAGTACATTAACTTCTCGGGGTCGTAAATTTTGCATACGATCTCCGTTTTAGGCGTGTGATAGCTCGTTGTAAAGGTATTTTTGAGAAATATGCACTATACCATAAAAATATGATTTTTTCTATAGTTTGACTGTGGAAAGCCAAGAAAACAGTGTTTAGAGCCCCAAAATGGCCATGTAAGTACAGAAAGATGTACTAACATGAAAATTTCTAAAATATGCCAATTGGAATAGGTGGGTGGCCACCAATATCCACCTAGATGTTGTGTAGGGGTTCAGGACATCCCTGGAAGTGAATAACCCACAATGATCCAGATGGATGTCGGTGGCTTCCCACCTTTTCCAATTGGCTCATTTTGGTAGTTTCCCAGTTTGGCAACTTTTTCCTAGTTTTTGAGTCCCTGACTTCCAGGGTCGTTTTGAGGCCCTAAACAACATTTTTAGGGCTCACCACAGTCAACATGTGTGGGGCTCGCCACAAGAAACATGTGTATTCCTTGGATAGACCTTTCAAATGGCAGATCGTATGCAAAAATATGACCCCGGGAAGTTGATGTACTAACTTACCCAAATGGGGCCCACATGACTTTTGGTGCTTCATCTCCTAGGGTTAGGTTTTTGGATGTCTAGGGTTTTGACATTCCTATTTGTTGTAAAAAGGCCTTGAGAGCCTCACTTTAATGATCTTCTGGTGAATGAGCATAGCTGTCACATCTTTTATCATATATAAGCCACCACCATTCTAGCAAGCTTGTTTTTCGTTGCATTTTACAGTTTCAGCTTATTTCCTTGTTGAATAGAAACCAGTTTTACTGTATATCCATTATTTTCTGTTAAGAATATTTTGATAATAATTTGTATTCATTTCATTCTTCTCATAAAAAATAGATCAATGGTATCAGAGCAGTCTACTCCTTATCGTTCTTAATGCACGTCCCCAACGAGGTCAGGGTACAAAGAATTAGGTCTCGAGCTTGTTTCTCTTGAGGAAAAAGTCGCTCGCACGCCCAAGTGACCTCTCATGGCGGGAGAAAATAAATATCATGGGACAGGAGATCCCTTCAAAATGTTGCTCAAGGAAGCCCTCATGCAAAAAAGGAACGTGATGATGGATAGTTTTGTGCAAATCCTTCAGCGGCTACCAACAAGCAATGCATCTTCGTCAAACGGAGGTGTTGCCCCCTTCAAGGTAGAAATCAACTTCGATATTCCTATATTTGAAGGTCATATAGACGTAGATGTTGTAGACAAATGGTTGAATCTGCCAGAAGGGTATTTCTATGTCCATAACTTATCGAATAGAGAAAAGATTACTTTTGTGCTCCTCAAAGTTGTTTCCCATGTCAAAGATTGGTGGGAAAATTTCTGTGAGCAAAAGGAAATAGAGGAACCCTCATTATTTATAGTCGTGGTCACCTAAGAGTCCTTAAGGGATGCCATTGAGGAATAATACTACCCTGTTGGAAGTTATGGCGACCTGTATAAAAAATGGACCACACTGTGGTAGGAAAGAGACCAAGTAGTGCCCAAGTTCACAAATATATTCCATACCTTACACACCAAGCTAGGTATCAAAGATTCTGAGCGAGATCTGGTGCTCAAGTATCGCAGCGATATACATAGATACATTCAGGCCGAAATGGATTTTCTAGACATTTAATTCTTTGGCGTGGCCTACCA
>JASDQU010739207.1:5227-24674 GCA_032191745.1 Picea mariana | reverse complement strand
ATAAGATGGACCACCTTAGGAAAACCATTCCATGCTATAAGAAAAGAAGGACATTGGAAAGACAAATAAAGATATCAGGAAGTGGTGTGACTTCCATAAGAGCCCCTAGCATAACACTGTTGATTGTCACTCAAAGGAATCACTGGTGGTTGAGGTGAAAGCCTCTGAATCAGATGCGGGTTCCAAATCTGACTCGGAACCATAAAGGGGGAGACGGATCATTGATGCAGAACCCAATGCTACCACCAAGCTCCAGCCCGGTGAACCAGACGAGCCAGAGGAAGGTGAGCACCTTTTTCATTCATAGATGTGGGTGAAGGGTACCCCGTTGTACTTGATCATTGATAGCAGTAGACAGAAGAACCTCATCTCATAAGAGTTCGTCAAGCGACTCGCCCTGTCGACAATGTCGCACTCGTATCCCTACACCATGAGATGTCTCCACCAAGGAAGAGCCATCTATGTCAGCCAACAATGTCACCTGTCATACAGCATCAAGCCCTTCAAAGATGAGGTATTGTGTGATGTTTCCCCTCTCGAAGTTTGTAATGTTCTTTTGGTCCAACCTTATTTATGGAAACACCATGTTGTATATGAGTCTAGGCCTCGCAGTGTTATTTTTACTTTGAACAAGAAATTGTACAGGATACCGGAGGAAGTCCCACCTAGTGTTATTTTCTTGATCTTTTCCAAGCAATGCAGGAAGGTCATCTCCCAGACGGGGAAGTTTGTCTTCTTCGTGATTCACTCTCAGAATGAGTGAAAGATCGCAACCACATATAGGGTCTATGTGGTCAACCTCTCCACATAGCAGAAGCAAGTGGATAAGGTCATGGAAGCATACTCAGATATCTTCTCCTCACCTACCGGGGTACCTCTGCATTGTCAGGTCAAGCACCCCATTGATTTGACCCCCAGTGCACCACTACCCAATGGGCCAGTCTATTGTCACTCTATGTTATAGGATGAGGAGATCAAGAGATAGATCCAAGAACTGCTCCACAAGGGGCACATCCGTCCTAGCTCATCACCTTGCGGGAGTCCAATCATGCTGGTACAGAAGAAACATGGAACCTGAAGACTCTGCATTGATTACTGGGACATGAATAAAATCACAGTCAAAAATCGGTACTCGATTCCCTGAATCAACGAACTCCTTGATCAGCTCACAGGGGCCAAATACTTCAGTAATACTGATCTGAACTCTAGCTACCACCAGGTCCTGAGAGAACATACAGATGTATGGAAGATTTCCTTCAAGTCAAAGGAAGGTATTTTCGAATGGTTGGTCATGCCCATTGTCTTGAAAAATGCTCCAGCCACTTTCATGAGGATGATGGATGATATCCTACAACCATTCACCAATACTCTTTTAGTGGTTTATCTGGATGACATTCTCATTTACAGTAAGACTTGGACAGAACACTTGCAACATATTCAATAGGTTTTTCACACCCTGCAATAGCACAAGATATACACCAACTTGGAAAAATGATCCTTCGGCATGAACAGGGTCCATTACCTGGGATACATCATTGATCAACATGGTGTACATGTGGATCCAAGTCATCCATGATTGGCCAGCCCCAACCACACTCACTGAGCTTCAAAGCTTCTTGGGCCTTGCCAATTTCTACCGGAGGTTCATTTTTGGATTCTCCCATATTGCATGGGCCCTCAACCAAGTAACCAGGGGTGGTGGTAAGGAGAAATTTGTGTGGGGTCGGTCCCAACAAAAAGTGTTTAATGATTTGAAGCAACGCTTGTGCTCAACCCCAGTACTTTCACTACCAGACCTGCAACATCCCTTTGAGATCGAGACAGATGCTTCAAGCTACGCTATGGGCATCGTTCTCACTCAGCACGACCACCCTATGGCCTATCATAGTGAGACACTATCAGTTGTTTTCCATAAGTACCCTACTTACGAAAAATAAATGTACTTCATTGTGAAATCCTGATGCCAATGGAGACATACATTCTTGGGAAGGAGACAGACATCCACACTAATCATAAGCCACTGTAGTTCATGTAGAAACAAGGGAAATTGCAGAATGATCGACATCAGAAGTGGTCCACATACTTGCAACAATTCCACCTCAACATCAATTATAAAATAGGAAGCACCAACTGCGTCATTGATTTCCTTAGCAAACCACTAGTCGCGACACTCACCACGATGCTAGAATTTTACAACCATGAGACCTCTAGATGGCTCCAACTCTATGAGATAGACCCAGACTTCTCCACCACCTATCAAATGCTTGGAACAAATGCAGTTGTCACTAATTTCCATCTTCAGGATGGGTTGTTGTGTCGTCTAAGCCATATTTGTGTTTCATCAAGCGATCGAGCGAAGCTAATCTGGGAAGCCCACTACAGTTGGGTGGTAGGACACTTTGGCATCAAAAAGACAGTGGAAATGGTACAGAAACATTTCTACTTGTCGAAACTTCGACAGGAGGTAAACAAGTATATCAGGTCCTGCACTACCTGTGCTATGGCCAAACTGACCACTAAGAAACAGGGCCTGTACACCCCTCTGCCTAATCCTGACAGACCATGGGAATCCATATCCATTGACTACATGTTGGGCCTCCCATCCACCAAGAGAGGAAATGACTGTGTTTTTGTGGTTGTTGATCGCTTTTCTAAGATGGCGATTATGGTCACCTACAAGAAGAGAATCACAGCATATCCCGCTGCCAAGCTCTTCTTTGAACGAGTTTGGGTACATTTTGGAATCCCACAAACCATTGTCTCAGATTGGGACAATCGATTTCTCAGCAGATTCTAGTCGATCCTCCGATCACTGCTAGACACCAAGCTCAACAAATCCATGACATTCCACCCCCAGACAGATGGCCAAATCGAGGTCGTAAATCGAATGATCGTGCATATCCTACACATGTATAATTCCAATCACCCTCGCACATGGGATGAGAGTATTCCCTATGTACAACATAGCTACAATTGAGCCTTGCATAGCTCAACTGGCCACAACCCCTTTCAGGTGGGGTTTGGATTTCAACCATTGGGTCCCATAGATGTTTCACTACCCCTTGCGGTCACCTCGATCGACTCATCTCCTGCTCCAACTGAAGTTGAAAAATCCATCTGGTTCATTAAGCGGATCCATCACATATGCCAACAATTTTAGGATATCCTACAGAAGTCCAATGACAAGTACAAGCAGCGCCATGATCAACATCGGGTGCCACATAAGTTTCAAGTGGGCGAAAAAGTTTAGTTGCATTTGCAGAAATAATGCCTTACCGGACCCCATCGGAATATTCTCTCACTTTGTTATGGGTCGTACACCATCACCAAGGCTATGGGTGATAATTCTTTTGATCTCAACATTCTTCCTTTCCTTGTCCTGCACCCAGTGTTCAACGTGGATCTCCTTCGACCTTATTTCCCACCATTATTGGACACCTCAAAGATAGAAGAACAACTGAAACCAACAGATCTCAACCCCGACTACATACAACAAGAATCAAGTGATCATATTGTGGACAAACAGGTCAAGGGCACTCACCAACAAATGATCCAACTTTATTGAGTTGTCAAAGTAGGGTAGCTCCTACACTAAGGCAAGTGGCTCACCCGAGGCCAAATTCAGTAGAAATTTCCTCATCTAATGGGTGCACTCAATGCAATGGATACCATTGCTTCCTAAAGGGGAAGGATTGATCCAAATGGATGTCAGTGGCCTCCCACCTATTCTAACTGGCTCATTTTGACAGTTTTCTAGTTCAACAATTTTTTCCTAGTTTTCGAGTCCCTGACTTCCGAGGTCGTTTTGAGGCCCTAAACAACGTTTTTAGAGATCGCCACATTGAACATGTGTGGGGCTCGCCAAACGAAATATGTGTATTCTTCGGACAGACCTTTCCAACGGATAGACCTTTGATGTACTAACTTACCCAAATGAGGCCCACATGACTTTTGGCGCTTCATCTCCTAGGATTAGGTTTTTGGATGTCTAGGGTTTTTTACATTCCTGTTTATTGTAAAAAGGCCTTGAGAGCCTCATTGTAATGATCTTATGTAGAATGAGCACATCCACCACATATCTTCTCATAGATAAGCCGCCACCATTCTACCAAGCTTGTTTTCCCCTGCATTTTATAGTTTCAGCTTATTTCCTTATTGAATAGAAACTAGTTTTATTGTATATATGTTATTTTGTGTTAAGCATCTTTTGATAATAATAATTATTCATTTCGTTCTTCTCATAAAATATGGATCACACAATTCAAAAAAATGTCCCCATTACACAGAAATGCGTTGAACTGAAAAGTGCTAAGATGAGCCAGTTGGAATTTGGAATAGGTGGGTGGCCACCAATATCCACCTGGATCAATCCTCCCCCCTTAGGAAGCAATGTTCTCCATTGCGTTGAGAGCCCGGGGAAGAGTGGAAAGCATTTTTTGAATCTGAATCTTGGTGAGTTGCATGCCTTGTTGGAGAAGTTGTGTTGCTTGATTTGTGAAAGGCTATCATGAACCTATTGCTGGAGGGGTTGAATATGTTCCACCAACCTATTGTCTCTGGTATTGATGGGGCTTTTTGTAGGCACCATTGTAGGTGAAGAAACAATATCTTCTTTCTCTTCGGCAATATGCTTTTGCTAGATAAAATGTGTTGAGGCTGCAATGGTTGTAGTGGCCTTTTGTGCATCCTTTGAACAGATTGTTAAGAGGATGAATTTTTCAGTATGAGAGATTACTTTTCGGCACTATTTTGGTGGAATAGTAGTTGGAACTACATCTTGTATCCTATAGAGATGACCCCCAAGATTAATAATGACACTACGGGGTGGAGACTCATAAACAACATGACGCTTCCACATATATGGTTGGCCCAAAACAACATCACAGACATCAAGAGGGGAAACATCACACATAAACTCATCCTTGAAGGAATGGATGCCACAGGATAGGAGGCACTACTGGTTGACATGGAGATCTCGCCCCCGGTGAAGCCACTCGATGTTGTATGGTTGTGGGTGTGGTATTTTCGACAACCCCAATTGTTTGATGACCTTAGCTGAGATGAGGTTCTTCTGTCTATCATTGTCAACAATGAAATGTAATAGGGTCCTCATCACCCACATCTGTGAATGGAAGAAGCACTCCCCCTCTTCAGGATCTATTGGTTATTCTCGTTGAATTGTTTCGGTCGCGACAATAGTAGTGGGGTTTGCATCGATGATCTATTTTTTTTCAATATTTTTTGGATCAGATTCCAAATCAAGGTTTGTCTCCTTGTATTTGACCTCAACCACCAATGATTGTTTCGAGCAACATTCATTGGTGTTGTGCCAAGGGATTTTGTGGAAGTTGCACCACTTCCCAGTGTCATTCTTCGTCTTTCCTTTACCATTATTTTCATGTGTCTTGGACTGGTTGTCTGGAGGATGTTGGTTAGGGTCGTCTTTACCATGCTTTGGTTGTTGCGGATTTGCAGACCCGAACTCCTATTTGTTATGGTGCCTAAATTTATGCTCTATTTTTATAGCATATCGATATGCATCTCCCAATGATGAGATGTTTAGGAAATACATTTCAAGTTGGATGTACTTATGCAGAGCCTCACGGTATTTCAGAACCAGATTCTACTCGGAGTCTTTGATACCTAGCTTGGTGCACAAGGTATCAAAAGTATTTGTGAACTCCAACACTATTTGGCTCTTCTCTTGTTGCAGTGTGGTCCATCTCATGTACTGGTCTTCATAGTTATCAACAGGGTAGTATTGTTCCTTGACCGCATCCGCAAAAAACTCCCAAGTGGGCTTGGACCCATATATTCCAGATTCCTCTATGGAACTTTTCTCCTATTAAGTTTCCCACCAATGTTTGACATGGGGGAGAGCCTTGAGGAGTGTGAAGGTGATATTTTCCCTGTCGGAAAAATTGTGAACAGAGAAATGCCCTTCTATCATATTTAACCATTTTTCTAAGGCATCTACATCTATCTCACCTTCAAATATGGGAATATCAAAATTAACTTGTACCTTGAAAGGAGAGGTTCCTCCAAAATGGTCACTCGATGAAGATGTGCTTGTTGCTATCGGCAGGCGTTGAAGGATGTGGGCATAATTCTCCATCATTTCATCCGTTTGTCGCGCAAAAGGTTTCTCAAGAAACATGTTAATATAATATTATTCTCCACCATTTTTATTTTCTACCTCCATAGATGGTTTCTTGGGCGTGCAAGAGTGATTTTCCTCGAGAGATACAATCTCAAAACCCAACTTGCTATACTCGGACCTCATTGGGGACATGCACTAAAAAACGATCAAGAGCGGCCTACTCTGATACCATTGATCTGGATTATTTTTGGAACAAAATGAAAGCAGAGTTATGACAATGAAATACACATAAAAATTTCTAGAATGGAGAAATACAACAATATATGATTTCTATTAATGAAATAAATGTACAGAGACTGTAAAAATACAGAGTGCAAGACTCACGAGAATGGTGGCAGCTTTATCTCTAAGAAGAGATGTGAAGGCTATGCTCATTCGCAAGAATATGATTACAATGAGGCTTTGAAGGCATTTTTATGATAAGCATGAATTCCAAAACCCTATACATCCAAAAACCTAACCCTAGGAGATGAAGCGCCAAAAGTCATGCAGGCCCCGTTGAGCTAAGTTAGTACATTAACTTCCTGGGGTCATAACTTTTGCATACGATCTTCGTTTTAGGCATGTGATATCCCGTTGGAAAGGTAGTTTTGAGAAATACGCATTATGCTATCAAAATATGACTATGTCTATATTTTTTTTATGGAAAGCCAAGAAAACATTGTTTAGGGCCCAAAACGGCTTTGGAAGTACAGAAAGATGTACTGACATGAAAACTTCCAAAATAAGATAGTTGGAATAGGTGGGAGACCACCAATATCCACCCAGACGTTGTGTAGATCTTCAGAATAGCCTTGAAAGTGAAAAACCCACAATTACAAACAAATTTTCCCATTACAGAGAAATGTGTTGAACTGAAAATTGTCAACATGAGCCAGTTGGAATTTGGAACAGGTGGGTGGCCACCAATATCCACCTGGATCAAAATGGTTCCAAAAGGACTTGAGGCTGAAGTGGCATCTCATCGGCTGCAATAAGATGAACCATCCTTTGGAAACTTACACATCTCCTCGCGTGTTGTTTGGAATCTCTAAAAATAGAGGACCAATAGTATCCCAACTGAAGGATTTTATAGGCTATCTTTTTGTCTGAAAAGTGCCCATTGCAAGGTTCATTGTGACAAGCCTTCAATATGTAAAACATTTCATCTTCTCTAACACATCAGAGGATAATCAAATCTACTCCTATGTAGAAAAGGTCTCCTCTAATCCAAAAATATTTAGCACTTTGTCTAATAACCTTTGTTTTTCTTTTGCTGAAAAGTGCGGTGGAAATTTTCCTGTAGAAAAATAATTTTCAATGTCAACAAACCATAGATATTTAACAGAAATTGAAAATAAACTTTCATCGGGAAAAGTGTCTACTACAGGAATGGTGTCACCCAGATTGTTGATATGGGAAACGAAATCTGCTACCATATTTTCCATTTCTGGCCTATCTAACATAGTGATATTGAATTCTTGTAATAGGAGAAGCCATATTGTTATTTTGTTGTTCATTAGTGGTTTATTCATAAGGTACCTGATGGAAAAATGGTCAATATGCACAAAAATCCCATATCATGTAATGTAATGTCGAAATTTATTTATTGCATAAATGACGACCAAAAATTCCTTTTCTAATATAGTTAAGTGCAACAGGAGTTAGGTTTTTACTAACAAAATAAATTGCATAATTTTTTTTGTTTTATTTTTGTCCTAAAACTGATCCTATTATTGCCTTAGAGGCATATGTTGATATGTGAAAAGGCAATTCCCAATTGGTCCCTCTCAATATTGGAGTTGTAGAAAGTTTTTATTTCAATGCATTAATGGTAACTTGTGAGTTAGTATCCCAATAAAATTCGACATCCTTTGCAATTAACTTAAAAAATGAGATGCAATTATAGTAAAGTTTATGATAAACTGTCTATAGTACCATGTGTTACGAAGGAAGCTCCTTGCATCCTTTTGATTCGATGGAGTGGGTAAATTGACAATGACTACAATCTTTGTTGGATCTACCTTGATACCTGCAATTAAAACATGATGACCAAGCACAATTCCTTCAATATACATCATAAAACATTTTTCATTACTTAGGGAAAGGCTTCTTTCTCGGCATCTATTTAAAAGGATTCCACAAAAGTATCTCCATAAACTAAAAAATCGTCCATATACACATCTACACAATAATCTATTAAATCAACAAAAATAACCAAGACTTCCCTTTGGAATGTGGTTGGTGCATTACAAAGTCCAAAGGGTAATACCTTGTAGGCATATGTTCCCCAAGGAAAATTAAATATTGTTTTGACTTCGTCTTCAGGTGCTATTCTTATTTGGTTATATCCATTGAAACCATCGAGGAAAGATAAGTATTTCTTTCCAGCCGATGTGTCTAGGACTTGGTCAATGAAAGGTAGAGGAAAGTAATATTTTAATGTGGCTTTATTGAGTTCTCGATAATCTACACATACCTGTCATTTTTCATTTTTATTGGGAACAATAACCAAGGGTGAAACCCTTTGGCTGTCTGATATAGGTTAGATGAAAACTACGTCTAATAATTTTTGAAGCTCCCCTTTTACAATATCTTTTAAGGTTGGGTTCATTCATCTTTGTAGTTGTCAAACTGGTTTGACATTTTCCTGTATATATATGTGATGGGTACAAGTATCTAGATGGATACCCTACATATTAGTGTATTCCCAAGAAAAAGATTTAGAAAAATTATGCAAAATAGAAATTAATTGTTTCTGTTGTGACTCATCAAAAGTCAACATTAATGTTTAAGCTTTTCCCAAGAAAATTTTCAATAAATTTATTGCAGTAATTTTTTTACAAAATATACAGGAAACATGGTTTGAAATAAGGATGTTAAGCTATATGTAGTGTATGTCTCCTGAAAATTATACCCAACAAGATAGTCAATAGATAATTTTTCAGATGATGAATCTTGTGAAGATGATGTGGATGTAGATGGTTCATAATTTGTTTTCTGCCCACTAAAATACAGAGGAAAATCAGGATGGGAGATAAAATGATTGAACTAGTTTTGATTTGTATTTCCCTTAAGGTTTAAAGCTTGTGAAATGATTAAAATTGGTTGAATGATTTCATTTTCTATGTTTGTTTCTTCTAACCATTTGTCCTTCTCTAATTCATTCATTGACTTAGTTGGGGGATACAGTGTAATGTGTTTTATTTCATCTCCATTTGTAATTCTCATACCATCTAATTAAGGACTGATGTATGCAGTAGTTGTTTCCAACCATGGTCGACCCAGGATCAGAGGATGTCCACCCAAATTGGATTTGGATTGAAGAATCATAAAGTATGTTGGGTATTTCCATGAATCCAATGAAATTGTGACATCTTTGACTAAACCCTCTGGTTTTATTTTTTATCTATATCTAGTTCTAGAACTGTAGGTGTTGGTCCGAGATTTGCAATTTTTTAATTTTTCATGGTTTCTAATGTCATGACATTTATTGTTGCGCCTAATTATATGAGTGTGTTTGGGATGGAAAATTTATTAACAAAGATTGTAACCACTGGAATTCCAAGGTCAACATACTTGTCTATTATTGGTTTGGTGGCTATCAAGCTTGTTAGTTTCCCAATCACTTGTACCATTTGTGGATCCTTTATTTTCTTTATAATCCTTTTATTACACAATTCCCTCATTATTTTAGCATATATTGGAATTTATTTAATGTCTTGTAATAAAGGATTTTTTATGAAAACACTTTTCAGTTCTTATAAAATATCAAGTTTAGGTAAGATTTCTGATTTTTCTTTCTTTTCTATCAGTAATCGTTCAGGAAAAGGTGATGTTTTAGAGTCTTGAATATTTTCTTGTGGAGTTATTGACTATTTTTCTATTGTTTTATTTTGATATAACTGAGTTTCCTCTACCTCTTCTTCAATTATTATGGGATATTTATGATTTATTACCTTTCCTGGGCATTGATTTATTTCCTGTAATTCTGCAAGAAATTCCTATAATACTATAGGAGCAATACCATAAGTGGGATACCTATCCACTTCAATGTTGTATACAACTTTGTCTTTTTGGTTGTTTGGATTTGCTACCAGCTGGGACAGAACTGGTATAGGTCGTGGAGGTTGTTGAGTTGAAGGGAGTTGTAGAGGTTTAGATTGAGTTAATTGAGTTGGTGATAAAAAGGGTTGTTGCAGTATTGTGGATTTGGTTGATATTGTTGTTGTTGAGGGTAAAATTGGTGTTGTTGATAAGATTACTGAGAATAAGTTTGTTGTGATTGATATTGAGGTGAATATTGTTGTTGTTGAAAATTGCAGGCTGGTTAATTACCATGGTTATTGCCTCTCCAATTTTGTTGATAAGGTGGATTATAGTTTTGTTGAGGAGGCCATGATTTCCATGCCATTGGAGAACTCCAATATGTTTGTGAAGGAATTTGAGTAGGAAATGCGGAAAATTGATTAGAAGGATCTTGAAACATACATGTTGGCCTTGGATACCATGGTCTCCTAGGTGATATGTTATAAAGTGCTTATGCTTTTTCATTATCTCCTTTGAACAAATCCTTCAGTTCAAGCAATGAGGGAAAATCTTTTGTTGCATGCTTTTCTGCACAAATTTTACAAATCTGAACTTTCTTTAGTGGACATTCATTTTTAGGATGTCTCCCTCTATAATCAAGGGAAAAAATGGCTAAAGCTACGGTTTCATCTTGTTATCGTTTCTTAGCATTAAAAGCATCAAATTGAGAAGTTAATGTATCCATAAGTTCATTTTTAAATTTTTCGACCAACTTACCAATTTTAGCCTTACTAATACTCCCTTGTGCATATTTTGTTATTTTTGAAATGACATCCCTTTGACTTTTTTCATCTTTAGCTTTTCCCCTTGAATATTTCCTGCAAAAATTAGAAGTTTGTTCAAATGGTAAATATGAGATATCATTAGAACCCATAACATTAAGGATATAAATATATTCATCACGAAGGCCTTTTAAGAATATGGTACAGATGACATCAAAATTTAAGGAATTATGCTTTGATTTTTGCAAATTATAAAAAAATCTTTCCAAGTAGTCTTCCAAGTTTTCTTCTTCCTATTGTGCCATCCTGAAGAAACCTACTTTTCAATCCCTTTTCTTGGAATAGGCTTGATACTTATAAAGAAATATCTTTCTTATGGTGCCCCAATGTACTATTTTACTTTCACCTAGCCCCATAAACCACTTTAATGCAGTGCCTTTCAAAGTGGAAGGAAACAAACATGATTTGTAAGCATAATCAGTGTACCCATATGTTCAACATAAAATATTATATAAAAATAAAAATGCATCAGGATATTCGGAAGGCATACCATAAAAATTAGGCAGAATGGAAGGAGAAATATTTTTCATTTTTAATTCATTTCCAAATTCAGTAGGTATATCTAAAATAGGAAATCCAAATGTAACTTCTTTTTATTCACCTGTTTTGTTCCTATATTCATTTGGACCTCTTTCTTGTTCACCTCCTCCTTCTGGCATTCTTTATCTTTATCCACCTTCTTCTTGTCTTAGTATTCTCTATCTTTCTTCCCCACCTCCTAGTCCTCTTCCACCTACTCCTTTCCTTCTCGGCATCCTACCTCCTCCTCCAATATGAGATTCTTCATCATCCATATTGTTCTCCCAAAAGATCCAAAATTGTTTACTCCAACCTTCTAGTGTTTCTTTTGGATCTTCTAATGGTTCAACAATATCTTATGTTTGAGTCTCCTTTAAGATTTACGCAACAATAATTTTCTATGTATCCTTCTTAGTACCTGCAACCAAGTTAGTGGTGGGGGGTTTTATGGATGTCATGATAGGTGGTTGGATAGATGATTTAATATATGGTTTTGAAGATGATGAAGTAGGTGTTTTAGTAGGTGGCTTAATAGATGGTTGTGAAGGTGGTTTAGTAGATGGTTGTGAAGGTGGTTTAGTAAGTGGTTTTTTAGGGGGGGGTTATTTTGATTTTTCTAAGGTTTTTTATTTTTCTAGAGAAACTTCTTTTTCTAATTTAATGAACCTACTTTGACTATCCCTAGGCCTAACTAGTTTATGCATTCAACACATGCATGACGAGGACTTTTGAATACTCACTAAAGTGAATGTGCGGGTTCTTACCTCTCTTCTTACCATTTTCACTTCTCCCTGTCAAAAATATGCATATCAAAACTAAAAAATGAAAACAAAAATTTGACAGTAGAAATTGAAAATCAAAGCTATAAGAAAATGAAAACCAAGAAAACACCAGAAATCTTGCAATTTCAAAATGAATTCCTATAGTGCTTCCCCGACAACAGTGCCAAAATGTTGGGTTGATCTAGTGGTCTAGATTCCTCGGCATCTTCTATCAATTTGGGTAGATAAAATTATGAGGCACAAGCATAATATGTGAAAAATTAATCTTGAGATTGCCTAAAAACTTCTACTAAAATAAAAACAGTAAAATGCGAGACTCACAAACATAAAATGATTCTTTTGTTCATAATCACTCAGATTTGGTCGTCAATGGTAGGGACTCAGATCAAAAATAAACTCTTAGTTTTTCTTTTTTGAAAATACAACCTGTTTTAGTCAACCAAGATCTATGACCAACAAGGGGTATTTCTAAGTGTGAGTTAAAAGGCTAAATGAAGGTAAATTATTATATCAATTCAATAAGGAAATGTGTTGATAAGAAAAATAGAAAGGAATTGCAGACTCAGTTCAGACTTCGAACATATTTGTGTGATGATTGTTGGTATGGCACAATAGGTGAAAGATCATTCAAGTAATTGGTTATATTTAAAATCAATATCTGAAACAATCATTAATCGTCATAATCAGAGTAACATTGCCAGTAAACTATTTGTAACAAATTCTTGATCTATTGGAAATTATAATAGTGCATGTAAATCTATAGGAAATGAAGACAATTAATAAAAGTAACTTCTAAAATAACTATGGAAATACAACACATACCAGGGGGGCCTCCTAGAATATGTTGTTAAAGAAAACTTAGACTATGTAAGAAATTTAACTCATAAACTGAATTCAAAGATCCATTGTATTAATACTTCAACACAATTAAGGAGTTACAATATAAGTCTTGGATCATAATCTCAATATATCACTAACCTCAACATTCCTTATTTTCTAATATTTATACATATCTCAAGGAATTCGAGTACTTTTCATTTGCACTCTGTTTTATAAAACTAACTACAGAAAAATCACTTAGATCTTCATTCTAGCACCTGGCATATCTTTTCCATGATCATATGAGTTGAATCCTTGATCTTCTGATGGATTGAACCTTATTCCTCACTTCTGGTTATTGTGTTCCTGATTTTCTGAGCAAGCTGGAAGATTTGTAGTTGACTCTACAAATTTCCTATAATTATCTACCGGATTTGACCATGCATTGATCACCGGGTGTTCAATGTCATGAGAATGGTAAAATAGGAAAATTGTCATCTCTTAATATCAATGAAGTTCCTCTAGGTGGAAATTCTCCCTTTGAGTGAGTGGAAGTATGCTAACTTCTAATTCCTATCATAACTCGTAAAAGAGGGTTAATTCATGTAATAACTTAATTATAAGCTATTTTGTTGTAGAAATAGCTCTTAATACCATTTACAATAAAAACTAAGAGTTAATCTCATAAACACAACTTATTATCTTATTGATGCTCATTATGCCATTAATTAGGTGAAAATGGGAAAAAGTGGAGGTTTTGATGTCAAAATTGGAGGTGAATGGGCCTGGTGAAAGGATTAAAACTAACACCCAACAGGGGATTCAACCATTGGTTGAAGCTTTGGAGTGGACCATTCAAAAAAAGCAAGGTGTTGAATCCCTCAAGATGAATCCCTATTCACAGCAAGCAACAAAACTGTGATCTTACATTAACTGAAAATTCAAAATTATAGTATACCAATTGAAAGAAAACTAATTCTAACTCTTTTTAGCTCTATTAGTTCTACTAGATAAAAAAATTTAGGCTATAGCAATTGATTTAAATACAAAATGATTTTGGTGAATCCTTGAAATGGATCCTAGGGAATTCATGAATTCCTTCAAAATAATTCCTACATATCATTAATATGTTTCTATGCATTATAAGTATGATAAAAAGTGGCTAATTTACTCAAGGTATATAACTTCACCACTTGTTGTGTGGCTGCATTGAGTTGTATCCCAACATGTTTATTATGTCACATGGTGAGAGGAAGTCTCTTAATCCCCTTGATGTTGGATTATAGAACACTTAAAAGAATCATTGACTTAATAAAGTATTCTACAACACCAATCCATTCCTTGAAAGTATTGTGCATTTTACAACACACACATATTTCAAGAGGTAAGCCATTATAAAATACTACTTTTTTAGCATATAATTTAGTAGCATAGTATTCCATAGCATAATATTCCACAACATATGGAAAATACATGTATATACTAAGTTACTCGTTAAACCAAATATCATCACTTTATCTCATAGTTATGCAAAACACATCAATAGACAAACAAATATTGGATAAACTGAAGTGGATAATCATTGATAAATATGGTGATATTTGAATATTAAAATGAATATTTTAGGGCTTATGAAAGGAAAAAAAGACAAGAAAGGATAAGAAAAATTAGCCAATTTAGGGGCTCATCATACCCCCAACTAAAGAGTTCCATGCCCCTTCTGCAACAAAAAGAAAGAAGAGAAATGGTGGGACTACTAGTTGGCTTCCTTTAAATGTGTCCCCCTACTATGGATTGTTTCCTTCATTAGTTTTTGACTATGGTTCCTTATATATGGTTTCATTTTGTAGGTCTAGCTGTTGCTTCTTTCTTGCTTTTTCCTTTGCTTCTTTTTCTTCTATCATTGGCCTAACGTCTACCTTGGTTTATTTTTTGTCCTTCTGCATATAAATTTGAATATTAATTAAAGTTTTTGAGCATATACTTCTCCAGCCTTAAATTCATCCATTTCCAACAAGATCTTTGGACTTGCAAATTCTAAAACATTGAATAGATGAAATTCTTTGACCCTTTTTAGAAATTCTTATACAACTAATGGAAAACAAATGTTTAGTGGATTCAATGTGCATTCAATGATGTTTTTTAGTGGAAAATTCTCCAATAGTAATCTTTATTTATGATCATCCATGGTCATATTCATTTGAAAATAAATATTATACATGGTAGTCTCACATATTGAATAAACATACCTTTGTACTCCTAAATTCATCACCTTCCAATCTTCATTATGAGGAAGCAAGTAATACAAAGCACCAAATTACCATAGTTGATTGGTATGAATGCATGAGTGCATTGTAGACATGTGGTAAGAAACCCTCATTAGAAAAGGTTTTCAAATGATCTCAAGTCAATTTCATTAATACTTCCATCTTATCTACAAAATATCCCAAACTCTACATAGTAGTATATTTTGGCAATTGGATGCTAATTTTATTTATCATATTCCATTTCCATTCCAAGTGTGTGGAATTTTCTTGAATATTCATGTATTTTATTACAATATCAATTTTTATAAGCTTTTATTCCATGCCATGAATATTATCCTACCAATTATATCGCCAACAACACTACTTTCTCTAAGCATGTTCTCAATATGCAAAGCATTAAAATATTTATGAATGACTATGTGTGGTAGCTTTGAATAATTGTAGGTTTTAATTTTAATGTAAAAGTGGGCACAAGTTCTACAATTTGTTGCATTTACAAATGCACATGGTCTAGAAATTGCTTCTCTTGCCCACAAAATAACTTCCATTTCTTAGTATTGTACCCTTCTAACTCATGAAATTTTATTTCTTCATTACCACTTCTATTTCTTTGGAATGTAGCCGAATAGACCTCTCAAAATCTCTATTGATCTTATGATTGAAATTGAATATGGGAGGAAATACTAATAACAGGAAAACCATAGTTCCTCTGTCATTTGCTTCTGCAATTCCTTTCCTCTTCATACTTTTATCTTTTGATAATATGATTCCATCAATCAACTCACTTATTTCTTTGGTAGATATATCGATAGGTTCAATATCCTTTTTTGCTTCTTGATATTGTGAAATTTTGTTCTTCATCCTCTTCATCTTTTTCTATCAAGTTGTGGAACATGGGAATCATCGATCTAAATCAACACTTCAGCAATATATGCATCAAAAGTTTCAATTTCTTCATATTTTGGAACCTTGAAATCATGTTATCAATCGGAAGGTTTTTCTTTGGATGTTTTTGCAGCCTTTTCTATTTGAATAAAATAGAAAAATTGAAACATAAATTTGTTGGATGCATTATGGGAAAGAAGAGTCACATATAAAGAAAGCACTAGATAGTCTCCATACTCATTGGTTTATGGAAAGGAAGCAATGCTCCCAATACACCTATAATTGAATGTTATGTATTTGGCCTCAAAAATTGAAGGAAAATAAGGAGTATCTACATTTAAGTCATGATATTTCCAACCTATGCATCTCACATAATGAAGGAACCAAGATTGGTTGGATATACAGAAGAAATAATTTGGAATGTGATAGTAATTCAATTAGAATATGGCATTGCAGGATTTTCAAAATAGATGATGGTTTTGTTGGACATGGCATTATGGTGTTGGAATTGATGTCAAAGAAGGCCAATATGATCAATAATTGGACATGGTATTATGTTGTTGGCATTGATGTCAAGAATACCAATATGGTATTGTCATTATATGTCTTTGAGATCCTAAAGCTCAGGAGAGATAACGTTGTAGTTTGTGCATAAGACATAGTGCGAGGTGAAGAGGAATCATGTATAAACCTAAAGCTCAGAAGAGATAGCCTTCTGATTGGATAAAGACATTGCATAAAGGAGCACATTGACACAAATCTCAAAAGGAAGAACATTAATCGAAGCTCAGAAGAGATGGCGCATTTGAAGTAACATAGGAGAGAGAAAAATGCAAGTGAAGAAATCCTTTTGTAAAGGATCGAGTTACAGGAGCTGTTCATTCTTAATTCGGGACAATCCAAGATCATTAGATCGAGGTGAAATCAAAGTTTAGGAAGGATTAAATCTCAACTATTAGATTATCATTATGGACCGTTGGATCAAGTAGCAGATAAATTTATTTTCCACTTCGCCACTTCGGTGATTACTGGAGACAAGGAAGAATCCATGAAATCCTGAGATCACAAAATAATGCCAATCATAAATTATGAAGGATCTTCGGATGGTTTCCTAGCCGTTAGATCAATATTTGGTCTAGAATTAAGCATTGACCATCAATCTAGAATGGAAATGTTGAACCATCAGATCACACTAAAGGAAAGAAGGTGGTCAACTCTAGCATTGAATCGTCCAATGAAAAGGAGTCTGAAACATGTAAGTTTACCCGAAGGTTGAATCCTCGAAGTCACGAACCCCCATCAACCATCAGATCATAGGAAGAGAAGGAAAATCCCATCAACCATTGATCTGGAATGAATATTGAAACCATCAGATCGCTCTAAAAAGAAGAAGCTGGTCAACTCCAGCATTGACCTACTTCGGTGATAAAAAGCTCAGATAAACCAAGAAATCCCAAACTCTAAAGCCCCAGAGTTAACAGAGGTCATCGATCAAGGCAAGAAAAGATCTACGGTGATGGATTTATTCAACACTTTAGCAATGATCGAAGAATGTTATAAAAGTGCCAAAACTCCCGAAGATGTGAAGTAACGAAATGTCAAAATAATAGTCAGCAAGACCATGCCAACAAGGACACGTGGACCAATCAGATTATGACAAGTGTCAAAATACATATGGAACATAATGTCTATGAAAGTCACAAATCAAGGTGACACATGGCACACACAAAGCACCGAAGGCTAAAGTCATGAATTGATGTTAATCAGTGATCTAAGATCCACTGGAATATATTTCAATCGTTCGATCGAGAATAGTGGAAGGATAGTGTAAGGTGTACTAACAATTGAAAGCAAGCGGTCACCATAGCTTTATTACTTATTCGGTAAGTAAACAATCTGGAGGGATTAAACTATATCAAAGTTCGACTAGCCCGGAGTCCCGGAGTCACGAATAGTCGAATACTCGGAGAGTGGTAGCTCCTTTGTGCCTAACTATACGATCCTAGTTCATGGACATGTGAAGGTTATCAAGCAGGGAGTGTTGATACACCCTTTGGCAGAATTTTCTCCGGAAGAGTTGTAAGACTAAAAAGGTCGTAGTCCCGAAACATCGAAGTCCCGAAGTGAACGAGAACTATCCATCTCAACGTGCAAATAAAACACCACCGTCAATCTTGATAAGTGATTAAGCATTGTTTTGGCTTAGCACTTAGTCACTGCCTATGGTCATATGGAACAGAGGTCCTGAAAGTGCATTTGTGTGAATTTTAACATACAAAGGAAGAATTTTTCCTCTGTAGGGAAGGAACTTTGAACCAGATAGAATATGGATTATGTCCTGATTTATATTAAGTGATAAAATACATCCAATGCATTGGAAAGCTAATCAAAAATATCAAATATGATCTATTGGAGAACTGGGGATGCAGCATAAGCTTAAGATTGAAACAAAAATGCATGGGATCGAGTTAAAAGAAATCAATCCATACCTGTGATCGATTTATGAAAATCCCTCTTACTAAATTGAAAATCTTTCATGATAATGTGTGAATAATAATATAGGAATATATTAATTATAAATTAAAATACAAATGTTATTATTATTAATTTAAATGAAGAGGTGTAATGTTTCAAACAAAGGGACACAATGCTTCAATGCTCACACTAGTTGGAAGACTATGGTGAAGAAGAAAGTGTCTCTATAGTCCATATCAAAAGATCAAAAGCCAAAGAAGAGTCCAAGAAGAAAACCTGATGATACTTATGCAGTGAGGGTGGAAGGGAGGAGCAAGGAAGGATTCATATCCTTTACTAAGTAAAGTGTGAAAACAAGGGAGTTGGTGCTTCCTAGGGTTGGTCCCCTAAAAATAAGGGAGTTGGTGCTTCCTAGGGTTGGTGCGTTGAAAACAAGGGATTTGGTGCTTCCTAAGGTTGGTGCCCTAAAAACAAGGGAGTTGGTGCCCTAAAACAAGGGAATTGGTGCTTCCTAGGGTTGGTGCCCTGAAAAAGGGGATTTTTGTCTCCAAGAGTTGGTGTTGTAAAGAGGAATGGTGTCCTTCAAAAACACAATATTATTCTTTATAAACTTTGTAATTTTTATTGAATTATACATATATAATTGATTTTTTAAATACAAAGTCCATTTTTGATCAATAGCGATGATAA